>JAZGTK010007756.1:0-19037 GCA_036877625.1 Ambastaia sidthimunki
GCACTTAACCAGGTTTTTCAAGTAGTTGGTTGGTGCAGGTTTAATAATTGTACTTTGACTCATCTCACCTGGCAATTTAGCCAAAGTGTTCACAATAAGATGAGTCCACTAGCACTGGTTTAGGTAAAAATGATAAACACTGACACAATAAACTGGTCTGCTGATCTATGATCGCACCCAAGAAGTAGGACAACAAGGAAATGCCTACAATTCTAGATCTTTCACTCTCTCCCTTTATGGGAAAATACAGCGGCAACCTGCGACATAAACCACTTCTTAGAATAAAGCAGGTTTCTGAGAATTCACATATGCGAAGCGCCACTGAAGGCAACCCTTCAGTAGTGCATGTATGTGCATGTGAGCAGACAGGAAGTGGAGGTTTCTTTGATGATTGAGTCGTCTGTGGTTGTTACATCAAGACAAACACAGGCAGACTGTTGGGCTAATAATATTTTTGACAGGTTGCACCTCTCTGAATGCAAGACAAGTGTACAACTAATGAAACCTGAATAAACTTTAGTCCCTCAAATGTGAAAGGGGGATTATGGGTAAAAATCATGGCCTTAAAAATATGGGGAAAATTTGGGAAGTTTCAGCTTTAATGTGTTTAATTAAACATATAACTATAGCTGCCTGAGGCTGAATCCTCTTTGCTTAATTGATCAGTCAAGAAGTAAAAAAAATATAGATTATTTCACATAATAGACAGTGAAATTCGCTTTGATCTTTCTCTGAGATAATAATGAGAAGGTAAATCATTGTACACTATCACTATCACACTATCTATTGTCACAATTCAAATAAGAACCTCAGATAAGCCAGCAAATGACTTTATATTAGCTGAAACAATATTTACACAATAACTTGCTAATATGGAAGACAAGTGTTTCAGTAAGTCGGGTTAATTTCATTCATTTATAATGACATGGGTGAAGGAAGCCTTCCTAAGATTCAACATACACCAACTTAGCAAACCAACGACACACCAACAGTGCGACCATTAACACATCAGTGGCAGCTATTTTTATGTCTGCATACTTCAGATGAGGGTGGGAGGAATAAACCAGCCTGCTACTGCTTAAGATATGTGGCTAACATTTTTAACTGAGAGTCAGTGTGCCCAAAATGATACTTCCTGCAATAAAAATCTCAGCTTACTTTTACTTTAAGTTTTCATACCAGGCCGACCTTATAAATATGATTAACTCAAACATTTGTGTAATACAAAATATACTTGGTTGTTGCAGTTTTATACAAGTTTGATTCATAAGTTATTGACACACCATGGCATCAGGAGATGCCACGCTTATTTTTATTGCAAAACATATTAAGCACATATTAATCACTATTGATCGACAATGTAAAGAGTTTAGGTCACAAATATATTACCATTGCACTATTACACGGATCACACATTTATGTCATTTCACCCCTGAGCAATAAACATGAATAAATTACTTATTTCCTCTTGAGATGTGTGTGGTTTAGACTCATACTGTAAATCACATGAATAAAACAGATAATTAAATTGTTAATAGCAAAGATGTGGAAGACAACTCGTTGTCCCAATGTTATAACTGTGACAGCCCCACAGCCCATAGTCCTAAAAACTGCTTGACAAACCAAGTGTTTGCCTGTCAGCCCATAAACATTCTGCTGTGTCAGTCTAATTCATAGAAGCAATCAAACTCAGCAAAAAAAGTCATTGGTCGCCAAGTTCAACAACTATTGTGCAACTCCACACTAGTATAGGCCGGATATTTCTAACTACACTATTTAGTACTCATAGTAGCTTTCCAGGAAAAACTTCTGACTCAAGTCCTTATTGTTTCTACTAAATTGAGACTCACAGAGGGAAAAATTAAAACAAGGGACAATAATCAGGTACATCCAGGACTGTCAACAATATCTACCCATTTATTCTGAATTATGTGGATTAGATGAGTCATAAATATTATTCATGTCAGTATTTAACAACATTAATCACACAGAAGGTTCTGCTTTAATATCCCAGTGTCTGATTCACAGAGGAATCAGGGCCACATAAAATTCCTCCACATCCACCTTTTCACTGCTAATATACTGCTAATATACTTTCAAGTATTTCCTCACTTCCGAATTGTCATGAATGTGGAAATGTTGGATATACGGATTACGTTTGTGTATGTCTATATTTCCTAATTCACATTGTGTGAGTTATTCCAGTGTGTTACTTGTCTCACAGACTTACAGATAGACAGTCTTTATGAGACAGATAGACAAACTGATAGATATACAAATAGGATTGAACAAATCATGTAATAACATTAAGCCAATTTTAAAAACAAACAATAAGACACGAACAAACCATCCATTCAACCCATTCTGCCATTCACACAGCATTTGCTAACATGTTTAACATTTGCTACGATTTTCTAAACAAAAATCAAACCCTTTTATATCCGAATTTTATATGATAAACATAAAATTACACGTTGTACCTTGTGAATTCGTTTTAATGCCATTCTCTGTGTGTAATGGGCTCCTGAGGCCGAGGAAAGATGAGCTTTATCCGGCTAGCTGCGGCTAGCAGTGCGCTCGCTAGCCAGACAGTAAAGATCCGAGAGAAACGCGACAAAACCGAACCAGAACCCGAAAACAGCCCTTAATACGGACCAAAGTAATCCCTGCGGTCCGACAGATTATGATCCTGGTGTGAGGAGAGGTTATTGAATATGAACACAGGCAGGCCTGTATTACAACACTTGTGTAAGTATGTATAGGTCTCCTCCTCGGAACTCTCTCTCTCTTCTCATTCACTTAGTAGCTCTCTCTCTCTCTCTCTATCTCTCTCTCTCTCTCTTTCTATCGTAACAAAATGTCCCCTTTCTCACTCCCTCTGTCTCCTCTGACGCAGCATCATTTTACGGAAATGTTGAAAATAGGGACTAACAGAGACGAAAAGCGCTAATGAAACAGTCCCACCAAATACGCATATTTATGTCAAGGTTAGAGGAACGTTCTCTCCGTGTGAATTTCAGTGGACGTGTCTCAAAACCCAGTGAGCTCCCTATCTTGACAACAAGTCAAAGTCAAATGAATTTCTCGATTAATGAATTAGACAGGTTTGTAAGAAAGCTATAAAAGTAATACATAAAAGACGTGATCTAGAAACAAAACTAAACAAAATTTTTATTTTTTTCTGTTTATTTTCAGGTTTAAATTAGATTGCAAATCTTAAAATGCCCACTAAAGTCTATTGTTTTAGTCATTAAATGTTAACCAACCAAAACACATTTTATAGTTTTTGTGTGTGTGTGTATTTGACTTGATTATTAAGGGGTCTGCACTAAGGACAGGGGGATGTTACTGTCTACTGAATGTTAGTTGTAATTTTGTGTAAGATTATTTTTTGCACACTAGACTCTAAAGCAGGTGCACTTTGGTAGAGAAAACCTTTGCCCATCGCTTGTCTTACTGGTTAGTAATGAAGTAATCCAAGTAATGACTTTGAGGCCTCAGTATGTTTTAATTTAATTGCGTGTTGCTATTAGGCTTAATCTCATCACTAACATGTTTTAGGAGGATTTACAGTCATTAGGAGGATTTACAGACATTTTAGTTTGAACAGAAAGTAAACACATAAATGTCATATCTACATTTCTTTTCTATAAATTCAGATAAAAAGAAACTGCCTTAAAAAGAAACTGTTTCCACAAATCAATTGTCACTCAAACAGTTGTCACTTACACAATAGTCTGATGTTAAATTTCTAAATTAAAGCCTTACAAATGATTACAAATGATTATTATAAATAACACATTTTAGGTTATTTTCATCCAAGGCCTTTAATTTAGAAATTTTGCATCAGACTGTCTTTACATTGTGTGACTGTCAACACTACAGTGAAATTTGCTTTTATAAATATTATGGGCTTACAGAGCCGTGTTTTGTAGCAACTAAAATAATTTTCCTTTTTATTTGTGACTTCTCAAAATTCCCAAATGTCTTCAGGTGAGGTGAATGTGAGTCATACCTGTAATTGTGCATGTGTTTATTCTGTCCTCCTCGGGCCCAGGATCATTGTGCATAGTAGCTTGAGCTCAAAATAGTAGCTTGAGCTCAAAATTTCAATTAAACAACTTTTAATTTTTAACTTTATTTCTAAAAAACAGTGTAAATATGGCTTTTTCCTCTGTGGATTTATCAAACAAACAGTTCAACCCAGCAACACTCTAGCAACTGTTTATGTATTTATTTAGTTGTTTTTGAGTGAATGGACATGAAATCTCAGAGAGTCTCATTATTTGGGCAGTGCTTTAGAAACACTGCTTTAAACAACAATAATAAATAAAAAAATAATCAAAACACTGTTTGTTTGTTTGTTTGTTTGTTTGTTTGTTTGTTCGTTTGTTTGTTTTCCCTTCAAACATTACATAAATATAAAAACATTCACAAACAACTGCAATTGTAACAATATTCCAGAGGGGGGAAGTACATTTTTACATATTGATTCAAAATTACAAGGGCACATGAATATAAAAAAGATGTGAACAGATAAATCATTTATAATTAACACTGCAATATTCCATTAAAAAATAGTAAAAGTATAATTTTATTTCCTCGACTTTGTTACTTTAACAAACCAATGAGACGCGCTGCTGTCGGGTGTACTGAGACTCTAGCGAGGATATATGTTGGGTGTACTAGTGCATCAAACGCTTGATTTGCGGGTGACCAGCAGGTGGCAGCACTTCAGCGTGTGTGGCTCATATTTCCACGCAACAGTAAACAATGACATGGAAGAGATTTGTCCTTTTTAATCAAATAAATATGACAGACCCTTTTAACGTTTTCTTAGTAAACAACATTTACAAATGGCCTATTCATCGTTGCCTGGTTTGCCTCGAGAGGTTTTGAAATGGCTGCAAAGTCTTGATTGATCGTTTTCTGCAAAAAATGTGCGCAGGTGAGTAGAAAAGATAAAGACACCTCCAACGACAAATCTTAATAGATTTGCTCTTGTCCTTTATAAAGATGGTGTCTAGCGAGCTAAAGTACTTTATCTAGAGAAGTTATCTATGCGAGTACTGTGTTTTTGTAAGAGAACAGCAATTCAGTCACCACTGAATGACAATAAACGGTTACTAAATCATTGCGTAAACAACACGATATATGTGGGTCAATAATAAAGTTTATGTCTTTTATGTAAAGCACTTCCTAATTTCCTGTATGTGTAGAAAAGTGAGAAAGACACCAGTGGATTGGTGACACAATCCACTATAAACCTGGTGCTGCAGAGCTTCTCATTCAGGACATTTACAGCATTTTAACCAGCAGAAGATCATAACAGTTGAACACATTAAAATCATGTAGATTTATTGGGAAAAATGATTTCAGCCTCTGTAAATATATAAAAAGTAATTCCTTCAAAATAGCAAAATGAAAAACATGCCCTGCACCTGAGTTTACACTCATTTTCTTGCATACTATTTAAGGTGAACAGCCTAAACAGTATGCGAAGTTATAATTATTGTGTTCCAACTAATGACATCCCAAACAACAATTCTAGGTTGTCCAAAAATGTTTAAACATGTTATTTTAAAAGTTCTAGGAATGTTCAACACGTTTCATAGCTGGTAACATAAAAATGCTTGTTGAATTGCGCAGCTGTTGTCCGAACGTTAGCTAATATTCTGTAATAGTTCTCTTCTCCCTTTCCTATTTCTTCAGCTTGTTTTACGCTTCCTGTAGGATCCAGACCATCCCGAGGGTGGAGCAAGGCTTCACAGATAAGGGTTATCAGGAACAGTTACCCCTGGTGGCTAGAGCCACAGCCTCTGTGGCCATAAACAACAACCTGTGTTTCAGTGAGGTTATAGCCAAACCAAATACTATAGCCAACCACCGTAAAGCACCGGCCATCATACACAGACACATAGAACAGAGAAGCGGAACCAGAACCCAATTGAGTCTCTGTTTGCCTTAAGATATTTGTGTCACATTAAAGAATGTGTTACCACAGAGTTCAAGTCATATTTCATTCAATGAATGGATGGATTGCTAGCTAGCTAGATTATATATATGCAGTTTATGTACTGTGTTGCAGTATATTGTGAATGGTGAGCATGTATTTTTGCTTTGCTTCTTGATAGATCGATTCAGTGTTAAGCCCACTCTTGGAGAACAGGCTGTCAGATTGGCTCCACTGTTAGTTCACCAGAGTGAGCCAGACCTTCAGATAAACTCCACTCATGCAGCTTGTAAAGTGACCGGCCCTGTCTTACCAACAAGAGGATGAGATGTGTAAGCCAACAGTCTTATATATTCTATTTAAACAAATGTCTTTTCTTTGTATTTTCAGACGGTTGAGTCACATGTGTAAAGTATTGTCTGCATTTAATTACAAATTCATTTTTATTAAAGGAATTCATTATTCGTAACAGTTACTGGAAAAGCTCAGTACAGGATTTATTCTTGTAATTAATAAACATGCCTAACAAGCGCATGCATGAGTGTGCAGGCTGATTTTGTTGCCCATTTTTTAACAAAACAAGCAAAAAAAATCGTGTACTAAGTTCTGAAGCATTGTTGTTTAGATTCCAACCATTGTGCATGACTCCCATTACTTTTCATCCTTTCTAAAACGAGCGGATTGCACATCCAAAATTCTTCCATTTGTATTCAACAGAAACCCACAGATTTGGAACATCATCAACACGTTTCATCTAACTGTAGCTGGTATCATAAAAATGCTTGTTGAATTGCCCAGCTAACAGGGAATGTTTTCCAAACGTTAGTTAATATTCTGTAATAGTTCTCTCTAAATGATCAAAAAAACTATTTTTGCACTAACCTTTTTAATGTTTTTGTTCTTTAATGGAAATGTTCCAGTATTTATCAGTTAACCGGCATCTCCCAGACTTATTGTTGTCTATGTACCAATATATCTCTGTCTAATATAAACTATATCTGTCTTTTAAAATGAGACAGACAGCATTCTCTTTCCACTCTACCCAAGGCCTGCTGCAAATTAGACTTCCATTTAGCAAACACTGTGAGACAGGCAGGTTTTAGGCAAACTGCCCGAGTCCCTGTTTACCCCTATTGCCTCTCTTTACCCTCTTTCTCTCTCCCATACACACACCCTGTCACACAGTTTTTTCATCCTGTCTCTCTTTCCCTCACAAACACACAGACAAACACTCACACGGTCACTGCCACTGTCAAAACATAAAGGGTATATCTGTTGTTACCATGCGTCTCTTAGACTCAATTCATAGCGTGAGGTTGCCATGGATATCCAAAGCAAGCATAGTGCTTTTCATGAATGTGCCCAGTAACTAACTTTCTAAACCTCCTAGTCTCTCTCACGCTCTCTCTCTCACCCACCCTCCTCCCTAATAAACGCCCATGCTGTTTTCTGCCAAAAACGGACATTTAAAAACCCAATAATAGGCTTTGTGTGGAATAAAATACGATAAGGTGTGAATGTTATGACACTGAGTCATTTAATCATTACCATTGCCAGGCCATTACTGAAATCAGTGTTCACTCTTATTGATTTATCATAACAATGACAAAAGCATAAAAAAGCCAAAAGAAAAGAACATTTAAACTATCTTTTATTTTAGCCTGTTGGGAAGCCTTAAGAGAATACCATTGCCAGAAAATGTCATATTGGCCGCTAGGTGACTAATATTATGTTAAGCATTACGTCGCTACAGATACCAGTATAAAACGCTGTGATGTTTGATTAAGTCATTGTGTGCCCAGTGAGCGCACATATGTGTGCATGTATTGCTTCATGGACGGGTTATCTAAAGCCGGTTTCCATGGTAACAAGGCAGCTAGCGCTACAATCGAGCGGGACGTGGTAGCGTTTGCTGCAACCATCTCAAAATACACACACCCGAGCACATTTGCGCGATGCTTTTCACTGCCAACTAACTGCATGTAGACGGCTAGATGCCCTTGTAGAGGCTGCTAAGCCATCTGTTATGTTTTTTTTATCTGGGCCTGCAGCGCAAAACAGAGAGGACGAGTGTTTGCGCTAGTTAAAGGAGGGGTGTTCAGGCTCGTGGGTTTCATCCAGACAGAAACACGATTAGCCGGAAGGGGGTTCAGGTGTTAAAGTATCGCTCATTAACTTTGGGTTTCCCCACCCCGTTTTCACTGCCTGCTGTATGTACCACATTGACACATGAACATACGAACAACACACACACTTGGCAACAGGCGCTAATGTCTCTCTCTTCTCTTCTTCATCAGGGATCAGGGTGTGGCCGCGCATGTGCCTGTTCATAGACCCGCTGGCATGTGACAATCACATTGGAAATCATTTTGTTCTAGTGCTGGATAATGTGATATATATTTTACATTAATTACACTATTCTATAAAAAAATACATCCTGTTACTACGTGACAAGAGGTCTGCTTATGGGTCTATAAATGAATAAACAAATAATATGCTAATGGAGATACATTATGGAAAATACATTTTTTTTATTAGTTTAAATTCAATTAAAAATTTACTCTGAAATATGCAGAAAAAATCCAAGATATTTTGTAGCTTAATAATTTCATAATTAATATTTTAATTATGAAGTGGTATGTGACCAGGTCAAAATATCCAAGATTTATCAGATTATTTGACCAGGCCAATATATTATCAGTTTTTCCATTAGTGTTTGACTGTAAAAATTTGTGTGTTCCCAAAACAATGAGCATATTCCCATAGAATGCATTTTATCTTAAAATAACTAGTATTATATTCAGTGTTAATTGTTAGTCTACATTTGGCCTTTATGCCTGAGTGGTGATGCTGTGTTTGAAACAGAGCCCTTTAAATGTAGGCACTCAGAACAGGAATGCTAAACATGGCATAGCAGTATCAACACATAAGGCAAATTGTTATTGCCAAAGGACAAACAATCTTTTTGTGGGTTAGATTAAAGAGCTGCTTACAAAGCATTCAAAACCAGCCAGACAGAGTGCGGTACAATAGAACAGAATTCAGAAGTCTTGTGACATAATTTTTAAAGTTAAACGACATTTAACATCGTCTATGGGTGAGTACATTGACCAACAGCTAAACAAAATAATGTCTCATACTAGCATTGTAGATTATTATGACCCTCCCATCACAGATTCTCACAAATAATAAATGGCTAAATAAATGTGCAAAAAGACGTATAAAAATAAAGTCTGACAACCTTTTGATGCCTGTTCTAATTTAGTTTTTTGCCGCTACATTCTGACTCAGTGAATGTTTTATAGGCAACACAAACACACACATATGCAAAGCGTCACGTGTGTGCACCATATGTTAAATTAATCGCATGCATGTATATTTTATCCATGTTACACTCAAAGCAGTGAAGCTAAACAAAAGCCACTCTTCAAGATTTTATTTTTATAAATTAAATGTATTTTATGTTGCATCATATGTACATGTATATCTTTTAATGTACCATTTGACTTAATAGTCAATACATTACTTTACAATAATTTGTTGCAATTATATTAATGTACTGTTTCCATTTTTTTAACTGAGATGTAACCCAGAATTAACCATTCTTATGTAGGGGAGGGGTGTAAAGAGGTGGGTTATATTGGTTTGGTGCTTGACTCCCCCAAAAACCCACCTCTCACTGGTTGCCCAGTGTGCTGATCCATGTTTTGGGTGGTTGCCGTTGTTTTTGTTGCACCTGAGTTTTTTTTACCCTTTATACACATACATAAATGTTATAAGGTATAGCGAAGACTGAATGTCTTGGCACACACTGGTTTGCATAAGCCCGTGTTAAGATGCCACACTGAAGCTTCTTGCACATAAGGGAGATCAGCTGGAAAAAATCAGTGTTGACAGCAGATCTCCTCTGTGAGGAACAGGGTAGTAGCAGGAGCGGACAAGTGAGGAGAGGGAGGGGAGCGAGAGTCAGAGAGAGAGGGAGGGAGAGAGAGACTTGTGCACTGAGACCCAGCCTTAGCCTCTATTGTGGTAAGCAGGCAAGGGAAGGTGTTTAAGAAGCGGGCTTTAAACCCACAGGCGCAACGCTGGTCACTGCTGTGGAGACACCCGAAATTGGTGGACAAGGCAACATGGAGGAGGATATGGATGAAGGACAGCCTCAGAAGGGTAAAGGAATGCCTTTTTCTCCCCCATCATTTTTCCATCCGTGTTAGTGGTTCTGTTGTTTATCTTTGTGCCTAATCCCTCAGTGTTTTCCATTGTCTCTGATCTCGGGGATTATAACGTGAGGTTATTAAAAACATCACAATATGGGTTATTATTTGTTTGCATGCAGGAAGAAGCATTTTCTGTCATATTTTCAATTCAAAATTTTCACAGTTTTACGAATGATGTTTGCACATATTGCGATGCAATTTGTTTTTTTGCTTTTATATATGTAGCAATTCAAAAAGATAAACCAATATGACTATTGCCTACATGCTGTATTTTGCACATGCAAAAATAGACTGATTTCACATTGGACAATGATTGTGTAGAGGGGTGTGTGCAGGGGACGCAACCTGTGTGTAAGTATGTGTTTGCGTATGTGTGTGTGAACAATCAGAGGGGACTGTTTTTGTTTGCCGCGCAATTCTGTCAGTCTGTCTGTGTGAGACACAAGAGAAGCCACTTCTGCATGCGATGGGCATTTAAATCGTCAAACCTATTACATTGTTTCTTTATCCAAACCTCTTTTCTTCTTGGCTGTGGGGGTTTGCCTCCTCATTCGTGTGCAGCTGCATTTGTTTGCTTTGTGTGTGAGAGGGAGTCTGCTATTTATAATACCAGCACTTGCCCGGGCTGTGGTTGTAAGCTCAGTGTGGAAATCATTGTATACAGCCTTTTTCATCTTGGTGGTCTACAGCGAAAAACATTTGCACATTTTTGCATGATTACATGGTAGACGACTAAAAGAAACCGCATAAAAAATAAAACAAGGAAATATAAAAATATCTCAGTTCTAGTCCTCAGAATTCTTCTCCTTTCGTTTATCCACGATGGCTCTTTATTTCCAAGATTTCCCCTCCTCCCTTCTGAAGCAGATGAAGGGTCTACAGCTAGCAGCCATGTCAGGTTCTCTGTTTAGACAGTCATTGGGTTTGTGTTTATGTATCATTAAATACAATGACAGGAAATAGAACAGATTTATGATAGAATAACTGATTTATGCACAGCCTGCTGTAGTGTTGTTTTATTTTTATTTGTTTATATGGATATCATTTGTTAAATCAGGAGATGCCACGACACGATTGGCTGGCCCCAGTATTGCTTTTGGTAAATGCATAAAATAGATAATTTTTTATATTTTTAATATATATTATTAATATTAATAATCTTACTGTGTTTTATTTATTTATATTGTTGCCTTTTATAGCTAGGTGTGTTTACAAGAATTGGTTAGTGACAGTAGAAAGTCCATCTGCTATGATATTTACATGCCAGTCTATGATATGACTCACCTGTTTTTCTTTTCATATTTTCACACATGTGAGAAGCATCATAAATTGATCTGTTTACACTGCAAAACTAGGAGTACCAGAAAGTGACACAGAACTTTAAGACGTTCCATCTGCATTGGAGAATCAACATTATGTCCGTATTCATTCTAGATGATCAAGAATATTTCACTTTAGTAAAAAGAAAATGGATTGGTCTGACCAATGCTCCAGTGATTCCAAAACACTTGATCTTGTTTTGGGTTCTTGACTCCATAAAAGAAAACCAAATTTCCAACGATCAGCTGTGGTTTATTCACTCGAGTGCATTGACCAGAGCTCTGACCTAGTGGACCAGCAGTCTGCAGCACATCAGATGTATAAGGGAACTAAGCAGTCTCATGGGAGAATGAACATTTCATTACCTCTCATGATTATTGGATTACAGAACATTAGGCTGTTAACACACACACACTCAATCCTGCGCTTCATATTTTATTTATGGCTTTTTTCCTGCAAATTTCTTCCATCTCCATTGTTGACGGACTGATGGTGTTGGATGGATTCTTATCGGTCCAAATTGACTGAAACATCCACTGATGAGATGAAGTTACACAAACAAGATTCTGTTGTACAATTGCAAAGGAGTATTTGAAACATCATTTGAAACACCTATTTTTATTTGTTTCATTATTTTTTGAGTCGTGATCAGCTGATTACACAAGTGTTAAAAGCTCTTTGTTTGAATTTTAACTGGGCCACTATAACCATAATATTGTAAACCTGTAGTGTAAAATTTTCTTCTTATTTCCTCAAAGGTGGAATGATTTTTTAAATGGAGCAGCAGGCTTAAACTGCAGTGTTTCAATTAAAACGAAAGCATGTAGCTTTAATTCTGTACCTATGTGGGGCATAAGTTATCTGGCTGTTTAAATGTCCTGTTTCCTTCCTGACCTCTGTTATCCAGAGGTAACCTTCTAATCCGGACCGTTCTATTGTTCTGGCGCTTTGATTGAGCCTCTCGGGGACCCAGAAGTTTTACTAATTGCCCTCAAAATTGGTTCATGCCTATTAATAGTATGTTGCTTCTGTAAACTATTGTTCTCCCTATTGTTTCCAATGGCCAGATGACCATGAGAACAGATCCGTTAGAGAGCAGAACTGGTTCCTCAGATGCTGGAGTCATTTGCAAGAGCACGTATTCTACGCAATTGGCACAAGCAAAACGCTCACAAAGAAGTCTAAATGGCTTCAGTGTCACTGCTGAAATGGGTTCATCTCTGCTGAGAGCAGAACATGATGGTTCTTCTAGAACCGTCACTATAGGGATGGATAACCTTCGCTATTCCTTCATCATTCGGTGCTGGATTGAGCAGAGTTGCGTTTTCCCGTAATCCTTGTAGATGTGTCTTACCGTTCAGCCCGTTTGCCTCTGAATTAACACACGGAGCTGTAAGTGGGTCATGGTGCGCGCAGACCCGACCCATTCTCAGACCCCGTGCCTCCATCGCCATGGCAACCCTGCTGGTTGATTAAACATGCGCAGAGAAGCGGCGTAGACGTGCAGTGATGAAAACCCTCTCGCTTCTAGGGAGGGGTCAGGGATGAAATAACACAGTGCCCCTCGTGTTGCCACTCAATGGGATCGAGTTCAATTGAATTTCGATTCTTTTAATCTGGACAGAAACACTGCATTCAGTCTAATGAAATGCTAATCACTTTAAATTGACAAATTATTCAAATCCTATTGAATGTCATTAAGACAATAGCTGAGAGTTTAAAAGGGTCCAAATGAGCGTGTTAAAAATTGACTTTAAATGTAAAAGGGTAAAAATAATTAACAAAAATAAGCTTTGTTTTCAGCATGAATATGATTCCCTCCACCTTTAGGTGCTGTAACGTACCCAGAGTAATGAAAGCTCTTTCTCTGTGTCTCTATATCTCTCCATCTGCCTGTCTCTCAGACTCCCCCCTGCCTTTTCTCTTTCATCTGCCGCAATCTCTTATCCTATCACTCTCTCTTTCTCACTTCCCTCCATGGTAAGGATTAGCATTGATGTTTATGCTACGGCTCTTTGTTGCACGATCTTTGAGAGAACCCTTTCCTCCGAACTTGGATATCAGGGAGACCACTGGCTCATAATGACCCCACAGTTCCTGGGATTAATTGGAGGTTGGGGGAGGGTCAAGGCAGGAGTGGCACTGTGCCTGTCAGACTGACAGATGGGCGTTAGGGCTGGTAGGGTGAGTTTGGGGGTGGGGGGACTGAGAGGGGTATGGGGGCAATGGGGTGGATGGGAGTTGCAATAGCTTTATTATTACAGGATCCTCCTAGATAGCACTTTTGTTTATGTTGTATGTATTTCCATATACCTACGTTCATTTATGCCATTTTGTATTAGCAAAATGTTAAAATGTGAATACATTAAGCATGTCAGTGAATGTTTGGTAGTCATTTCCGGTTTTCAGGAATTGATGAATGATAGTAATAAAAAAGAAAAAGATTGATTTAGCATTCATGGTCTAAAAGCATAGACCCTTTCAGCAATATGATAGCTGATTTTACCATCATCCTACATACACATTTTTGCAAAAAGAAAAATATAAATTTTAGCAACACATTTTGAGGCAGTGTCATTTTTAAAAGCCTTGGCAATTAAGATTAAAGAATGTTTGCACTAATCTGAATAGTTTGTCTTTATCTTGGACTGGTATTAGGTTTGATCTTGTAAACCATTTTTTTGGCTTTGACTGCACTATTGAAAATGAGAAAGATTGCAATATTTTGTCTGCATGTAATTATTGGTGAATCAGTGAGGAAATCCTATGTTGATTTGTATTACTAATATGATACAAAATCCTGCAATAACAAAGTGTGCAATCTGCATGTATTTTTAATGTTGTTTTATCGCCTAACACCCTTGAGTGCTGAGTATTAGATGGCATTGTAATGCAATGTAATTTTGGTGCCTTTGGATGTGACATGATTACAGCCAGCCAATGAAGTGACAAACATTCGTCTTACCAGTAAACAGAATTTTTAACAGTGATGCCAAGTGTGTGATAATGTAGCAAAGCAAACCTGTAGATCCATCAAACACTTTAAAGAATCCCATCCATACACTTGCTCTCTCATCTTCAGCAGTTGCTATGACAACAGGTTGGTCCCTTGCCAAAGTCACTGTAAAGACAGGTCTGAGGTTTATTGCATCATTACCATAGCACTATTTGACAGTCTTTCATATTTCACAATCAAGGGCCTGAGTTGTAAAGGGCCACTGGCCTCAACCAGGCCATAACCATAACTCTTGTGGTGTAAATCAATGAAGTTCCTTCACTGAGCAGGAACATATGAACTCATAAGATGAATCAAAAGTGCCTTGATTTTTTTCTGAGTTGCCCAGTATAATGCACTTATGCTAGCTGTAGAAATTTATAGTCAGAATATAAAAATTAAAAAACATCCCTGCTAACAATTTTAGGTTGCAAAAACATTTCTCTAACATTTTAATTAAGTTACATTAAAAAACATTAACATAAAAATGTTTGAATGTAAACATTTAAATGTTCTAGAAATGTTCAAAAGGTCCACTTTTTAGATGTTTTAACATTACTACTTGGAACATTATTGAAACATTTTTTAAATTCTGTAGTTTTAAAACACTTAAGAATAATGTTTTTGACATTAGACATTTTTGATAACTTTGAGAGAACTTTGAGAGAACTTTTAAAGAACGTTATCCAACATTCTGAGAACGTTCTTTCCTGTTAGCTGGGATCAGGGCAATAATTTGGAAATACTCAATTAGAATCAGTAGGTGTCAAAGTCCATCCATACGTTCCGCCTCACGACCATTTTGATATTCATGAATCATACTGTTATGATTCACTCTGATATATGATGCCAGGAGGAGAATTTAAAACAGTCTGCCATGGGGACAATTTTGCTAATCACTGGAGAGTAACAAACAGTGGTCAGCTGAACCTCACTGGCCCCAGCTGAGAGGGAATGAATTGAGGATTTAGTTCCAAACGTTTGGATACTTGTTAGTCCTGTCATGCAGAGGCTGGGCTCTGCAAAATGCATACAAGACTTCTTACACTAACATTTCTTTTCTTGTAAGATGTGTTAAACAGCATTTTAAAAGTGCTTTCTAAAAAAGCAAGAGACATTTTTAAACATTACGCAGTAAAAACTGTACGGTTCACATATTTTGAACAGAGAGTGTGTCTGCTTAAATGACTGCAAAGCCGGATATAATCAGAGGAAATGAGACACACACAATGTGTTAAAAAAACTCACTGATTATAAAGTGCATTATTCTCCACAGCCTTACTTTCTATACCTTTCCCCTCTCAGGATGTGCAGAGTGCTGTCTGAAGTGTCTTGGTGGCATCCCTTATCCGTCTCTGATTGCCACCATCCTGCTGTATGCTGGGGTGGCTCTCTTCTGTGGATGTGGTCATGAGGCTCTGTCTGGAACAGTCACCATCCTTCAGAACTACTTTGAGGTGATCAGGGCACCCGGAGACGCCCTGGACATCTTTACAATGTAGGTGATACCAGCACATTTAATAAACATAACAGCTATAGATTTTAGAGTGAGTACTACACTTTTAAAACTACATTTTGTTAAGGAATGTTGTAAGAAGTAAACCTAATTAAAAATATTCTCTAAAACCAAGAAAATATTAAAATAAAACTAAACCCATTCTTATATTTCTATATAAATTGTAGTATATTCTTATTTATGGGCTGATTTAATGTATGTATTTTTATGTATAAATAATATATATATATATATATGCATAAAATTTGTGTATATTTTTATATATAAAAACGCTAGCTTATTGAATAATATTTTTAATCACATCAATTCATGTAATGTAACATTACAAAAAAATGTAATTATTTGTTACCCTTCCAGATGTCATTATTATTATTATTTTCTCTCTCTCCAGCATTGACATTATAAAGTATGTGATCTATGGCATCGCCTCTGCGTTCTTCGTGTATGGCATTCTCCTGATGGTAGAAGGTTTCTTCACCAGTGGAGCCATCAAGGACCTGTATGGAGACTTCAAGATCACCACCTGTGGACGCTGCGTCAGTGCCTGGGTGAGAATCACTGGGAAACTTCTTGCATTGTAATTTAGCAAAGGGCAAGTACACAGCCACTAACAGTAAATGCAGCACATAAAAATTACATCCTTTATAGGCTGTAAAAGATACACATTAAATCTGAGTTACGCTCATTTGTGCCGAGAGAAACGTTGTGAATTCTGAGCAGTTGCAATTATTGTAGATAATTCAACCCCAGCAGATTCTAAAGCTGAGAGCTGGAGAGTGAATTAGTGTCTTTATCAATAAATAGGTTCCTCCAGGTCTGTTTTATGCTTGAATTGTCTAAGGTTGTGAAATTTAAATGTTTAAAAAACGTTTTTGTTCCAGTTTATCATGCTGACCTACATCTTCATGTTGGCCTGGCTGGGTGTGACAGCATTCACCTCTCTGCCTGTCTTCATGTTTTTCAACATCTGGTCCATCTGCCAAAACACAACTGTCCTGGAGGGAGTAGAACTATGTTTTGACCCACGCCAGTACGGTATGTTCACGTTTATGAGCTTTGCTGGCTAACATTTAGGTGTGGTTAGCTATGCTAGCTAAAGATGGTTTGTTTTAATTTATGCACAAAATCTGTGTGCTATCCATTCCTATAATCTCATAAACCTTATAAAGACAGATTGTTCTTGTGGAATAAGAAATATTATGGATTTTAGGTGTTGTGCCCATTGGAGAGGGGAAGACTGTGTGTGCAGGATCAGATAAGTTCTACAGAATGTGTGAATCAAATGAGGTGAGTACACATTGATATACTTATATGGCATAGACATATGTATATTCTGTATGTATAGTCATGTAAATACCTTTTTATTCACAGATATATAATGTCTTAAAATCTACAGGTCACTTTTACAATAGTTATTATAAAACAGAGTGACGTCTCATTTCTCAATATTCTCTTTCTGAAAGCTGGACATGACTTTCCATCTGTTTGTCTGTGCACTGGCTGGGGCTGGAGCAGCAGTCATTGCAATGGTGAGTTCTGTGTGCAATTCAACTATTATTATCAACACAAGCATCACTACAAAGTCCATTGATGTGCTACTATATGTAAATTATTATAAGCCAAGATTTTATTTCATTTGTACAATTACAAAGATGTTAATATTATACACAACTTTTTTCAGTCTATTTAAATTGAATTTCTGGTGCATTTAGTCCCATTTTTATGCCTCATTTATGCAATAAATTCACCTCAATAAAAATGTATATTATTGTGTTAAAAGTTAACGTGTTGAAAAATAGGCTGACAAAACAGATGAACACGACAGTTGGATTTATCCCCTTTAAACTGGCAACAGTCTGTTTATATGTTTATTGTGATGACGATAATGCAGCCAGAAGGGATGACATCACATATTTCAGCTTCGTTATGTGGGTCTAAGAAAGCTGGAAAAAAGTTGTGAATCACTGTTACTGCTTTCCTAAGGCATTCTGGGAAATATTTTGAGCATTGGTGGCACTGGGAGCTCTTTCTTATTGGCTTTGCCTTCTTGTTATTTAACATCTTTTATCTTTACGCTTGTTTTCCTTCCCGTTCCCTCTTTGTCTTTGTAAGTCTCTCCTCGTCTCTCTCAAACATACATGGAGAGACGCTGGGCATGTCCGTTGGTTGTCATGGAAACTGGGAGAAGAAAGGCCCTAGAGCTTGTAGCAAGTAGCGCTCAGTAATTTGTGAGGAACCATTTTCTGAAAAAGAGAACGTGGTTGTTACTTTGGGATGATGTAGCAAATTAGAGTAAGAGCTTTCCGTCCCCCGCTGTGGAAAAAGAAAATTGTACTGATTGTTAAGCACAATGTATCTTGGCACTCTGCGGGAAGGATAATAATAAACAAGCTTTTCTTTTGTTGAGATGGAAAAATCAGGGTGTGGCCTTTCAAATTACCATACATAATGTTCACACCATCTGCATAAAGCAGTGACCCAATGCTTGTGTTGGGCAACATATAGCGTATGCCAATATGGAGGAAAACAATTTTTGGTTTATTATAAATTTGTTTCTTGTAAATTATAAAAGAGTGCTTATAATTAACACCATCAACACTCTTTATTCTTCCTTGATTTGAAATAATATTAAATATATATCCGTACTGTAAGTGTTTTTGGCCTATGTAAAACGCTTTTGCTGGGTTATATAAAGCGAATTAGAACAGGGATTTCATCACTGCGTTTTCATGCATGTTTGAAGTCGACTGTAGAATTTCCTCCAAACAAGGCGCGATGCCAGTGTTCATATGAGAGGCGTCTGGCTGCTGTGCAATGCCGCCTCCTGCTGGTGCCATTGCTAATTTTAGTGTGACCCCCCCATACGTCATCACAGTCTGCTGCGTACTGCCTCATGTCTTTCCTTCTTATTGAAAAATATACACGAAAACATGATACAAAATATTTATTCAATGATATAGTTAAATTGTCTAATTATTTTAAAAATAATTAATTACAAATATGATGATAATCACAAGTTATAAAAAAAAATCTATT
>JAZGTK010007758.1:0-19032 GCA_036877625.1 Ambastaia sidthimunki
GCATTCCTGGAGTTCTGGTTCTCCACGTTGAGGAAGGTGCTATCGGAGCGCCTGCAGCCCAGTGGAAGAGTCTGCTGGTGGTAGTCGAAGTAGTTGAGCGAAGAGGTGAGAGACGAGCAACTCACCACATTCATCTTGTCCGTCTCCTCCACGTCCCGCGGCACCAGGCGGATGTCGTTCTTGCTCAACTTCTTCTTCTTGCTGGACTTCTTCTGGTTGCCGTAGGAGTACTCCGCCACCCTGCGCAGGTACAAGAAACTGAACAGACTCAATAAAGCAGTGCTCTGCCTTTCTCATTGCACACAAAGCCAGGGCCAGGTCCTGCCTGGCTCAGGCTTAGGTGCCACACACATATTCATTGGCAGCACAAGAGAGTAGCCACATTCAAGTGACCTCCGGCCACCAATGGAGCTAACATCCCTCATTTGGTTGCATTTCCATGCTCGGCGGGTCAACTTGTCACAAACACACGTACACAATGCAAACATGCCAAACCACAAAAGCGTACAAGGCAACAAATGATACTAAATACCAACACAAGAGTGAGCAATAATATTCAAATTAAACCCACATTTGTCTGCTTTTTTCACTTCTATCCCAAACAAGCCCACTGGCAGTTGGCTTGTGCATTTCAATTCTCTGAGCTACCCTCTGTGGCTACTACTAACTTAATTTGAGGGCTTTGATTCTAATCACAGTAAATGAGAAACTTGGAGACTCTGCCCTGAAGGATGGTTAGGTTGCAATATATCCACTCTAAACATAAACTTGAGCGCTCATAATAGTTGGTGTAGTAAACAGTGTTTGTCTGAGCTATTCCCTGCTGACCCTCTCTTATTCCCGTGAGGATCATTATATCTTATAGCCTGAAACAATCTTACACTTATTTCGTTTTATGTCCTCTGAAGGGCACACATTCGTTTTAACGCATGCTTTTCGTTTAATGGTACACTCTCTCTTCCTCTCTCTCTGCCTGCACAACGCTACCCAACAAAGCCTCCTCTTCTGTGATTTTCATTTGGATTCAGCTGGTGTCTCCCTGCGCCTTACTTTTTCTGGTTTAGAAAAATGATAACGGAGCAGGACCTTATCTTATTGGAGAGCATCTAAAAGCTTTTTTTTCTTTTTTGAGCTAAAGCAGAAAAAAAGTTATACAGTCTAAGGCTTTCTTAATAGCTGTCTGAAAAGTGCACTATTCTGTCGTTGTTGGAGCAGTGAGCTTGTATTTTTCCTCAGAGAAATAGAGTGACACAGTAGACTGCAAATGAGTAAGGGAGGATTTGACTTCCTCAAGGCTCTGTGTGTAGTATGAAAAAATTAATTAGTTCAGCAATGCTGACATTTCTGAATATGACTGTTGCCATTATTATTGTAATATTATTTTCACACAGTAATATAAGCTTGTTAAAGCTATATAATAATAAGAAGAATAAAAATAAGAATAAAAGAATAAAGAATACTGGCCTAAATATATTCCTTAGTTAATATTATTGTTGTTAGTATTATTATGTAATCTGTGTTGTTTAACTATAATAAACACATATCTATTACGTCTGTCTTTCTTGGTAGCAAAGACATTCCAAAGAATCTCAGATGAGCCAGAAAGGAGAGTCAGTGAGCACAGCAGAAGAAAAGCTTTCAAGCGCTCTCACTAACCCCCTGTTGGGAGAGCTGAAAGCCTCCATCAGGTTTCTATCTGCAGAGGAAAATAAATGTTAACGACAGCAATCTAAACACGGCCCTCTCTAACTATCCTGCCATCACAATGAGGTAGGTACTGTATGGGCCTGCTGAAGGTGCCTTGCCTTCTTGAAGACGTTCAACATCTCTGTTGAGATGAATCATTATACTGTCGCATTGCATGACAAAAACGTCAACAACAATTTGAGGTAAAAATATGGTAATGGTTTCAGGTTAAATTTGCAAAAGCAATTTATATGGAAATGTTGAGTGTTAATGTAGCAGTGGGAAATCAACACTAGCCAATGTTACAGATTGATAAGTATTCATATTACAGTAGATTAACAAAATAATATTCTCCTCCACACACCATGTCTCAAAGATTATTATGAGTGATACATTTGCATGATTTACTTTTTATGTACATAATCACTATTATGAAAGTGTGATTGTTGCCATAGTAACAGCTGGTAACTATGGCCTTGCTACTGTAGTGATATACTGACCTCTGTGATGGCAGTCAAAATATTTTGCCAAAGTCACAGGCAAACCCACAAATGTGTAAGCCGAGTTAATAATTTAATAAACACATTTGAGAAAGCACAGTTTTACCAATAATTTCCGCACATGCCAAGCTCATGCAGATGGTGTGTATAATGACAGGTCTATGCTTACTCTGAATTACAATGCATCAAGTCACCAAAAAAACAAAATGATATTACTTATTTTAAAGTACCTTCTTATTTATGCTTTGTTTTCTCTTGTTTATTTAGAGATGTGTCTTACATCATGACCATATATGTCATTCAAATATCTGGTAGCTATTTATTTTTTAATTAATTTTGAACATTGCATTTGAACTGTATTTTGAACATTTTTGTACATTGTATTTTGTACGTCTTTAATTTATCATTGGTGACGATAATAGCAATATATAATCATCATGACAAACAGTGTAATGAGTTTATTAAAAGGGTTTCTTGTTATGCATATTTCTGTCATTATTTAGCAATGGCGTCAGCAGAGCAAGGCCTAAAGCACGCACAAGCACAGGTGAAGACACGGCGCGTGCACAATCAACTTTTACGCAAGATTCTAGCATGCGCTCTTCTCATGTTTTAATTATTCTATGGATTTAGAATATGAAACACTTTCTAGTGCAGCTATAATCATTAGAACAATATTCAAATAGACTGCGTGCAACCCTATAAACTGAGAAAATTTGTTTTAGTACCTGCAGTTGTATGTTCGGATTTCCTTGTTGTCCCTTTTGCACTTGACTGCCACAAAAATCATTGTAACAAACAGGATGACTGCAATAGAGCCCAGGGCAATGATGAAAATGAGCGACAGGTTGACGGGTCCGATTTGTTCCTGTGTATTCATATTAGGGGAGAGATAAATGACAATATAGGCAGAGGCAGATAAAGATGTTTGGCCATGATCGTGCGCCACCACGGTTATTTGGTAGGATGGTTTAGCGTTTTCCCCAAACGTCTTTGTGGTTCGCACCTCGCCATTAATCTGGTCAATTTCAAAGTATGCCATGTCTCCTTCTGAAATAGAGTATGTTAACCTTCCGTTTTCCCCCTCATCGTAGTCATCAGCTTTTATTTGAGTAACCAAATAACCAACTCCAGCGTTTTTGGGAATTGATACCTCCGCTGTGCCGTTAACCAATGGCGGGGTTGTCATCACAGGTGTGTTGTCATTTACATCCAGTACCACGATGCGCACGGTGGCGTTGCTGGTCAGTGGTGGGTCTCCTCCATCCTTCGCTGACACTTTAAACTCAAAGGTCCGCGTATCTTCGTGATTAAAAGCCCTGACCCCATATATTTCACCGTTGGAGTTGACGGTAACGTAAGACTCCACAGACATTCCCCGCACCTCCGATTTAATGATTTCATAAGACACGGTGCCGTTCATGCCCAGGTCCGGGTCCCTGGCGGACACCGCCAGCAAAAACGCACCTGGTACATTGTTTTCGAGGACCATGGCTTGATAATGTGGTTTAGTGAAGTACGGGGGATTGTCGTTTTCATCAGTTACTTTAACCGCAAAAGATTTTGAGCTTCTAAGTGGGGGGTATCCACTGTCCTCGGCTAAAATTGTTAAATTGTACATATCTCTCTGTTCTCTATCCAAGCGGCCATCAACAAGTAAGGTGGAGAAGCTCTCGAACTCGTTGAGTCTGAAAGGCACATTACCCTGTAGTCTGCACTGCACTTTCCCATTCGGTCCCGAATCGTTGTCTGAGACTCGTACTAGTGCTATTACATATCCAAGAGGTGCGTTCTCACTCACTTCTACCATCTCACTGTTTTCTGATAGAAGTTTGATTTCTGGTGCGTTATCGTTCACGTCTATTACGTTGACTATCACTTTACAGTGGGCAGGGATTGAGTTTGGACCCAGATCTTTGGCTTGTACGTCTATTTCGTGAACGTGCAATTCTTCGTGGTCCAAAATGCCATTGACTGTTATCACACCTGTTTTAGGATCGATTTTAAACATCTGTTTGGTAAGGTTGGAGACAAAGTTAATGAATGAGTAAACCACCTCGCCATTGGTTCCTTCGTCTGGATCCGTAGCATTCAAGTCTATGACAAAAGTGTTAATAGGAGAATTTTCCAGCACATTTACAGTGTATACTGGTTCATCGAAAACAGGGTTGTTATCATTAGAGTCAATGACTTTGATGTTAAGTTGCACAGTCCCAGACTTTGGGGGGTCACCACCATCCTCAGCGGTGAGTTCAAACGTGTAACGGGACTGCGTTTCTCTGTCTAAAGTCTTTTCCACCACAAGCTCTGCGATCTTAGAGCCGTCTCCTCTCGTCTTAATCTCCAGACCAAAAATATCATTGGGGGTAATTGTATAGGTTTGAATGCCGTTGCTCCCCGAGTCCGGATCGCTTGCCCCCTCTAGGGGAAATCTGGTACCGGGAGCAGCATTTTCTGATATTTCTATGTCAATGTGGTTGGTAGGAAATCGGGGCGCGTTGTCGTTCACGTCGATGATCTCGATTTTAATCACGCAGATCTCCATCGAGTTCGACATCACCTCCAAAGAGATAAAACACTTCGGTGTTTGTCGGCAAACAGCGTCCCGATCAATTTTTTGTTTCGTGATGAGAAGTCCGGCAGGACTCAGATTAACCCATCGCGGCTCGGAATTCGATATGACCCTCAAATAAGGCTGTCGGTTTCCCAGTGCAAACCCCGCAACTTTTGCGTCAGCCGTCACGTTCGCTATCTTTGTCCCTGCCCGCAGCTCTTCTTCCACTGTGTATTTCAAATTAAAAACTGCATCGACTCCAGTCCAGCACAGAAGAAAGCACAAAAACATTTGTACGAAATCCATGTCCTTTGTATGCATTTGTATACCTGTTGATGTCTGTCTTTACACGCTTATTTGCGTGAACATTTATTAACATTTAAATATACGCACATTCGGCACGGCTTAGAAAAGCCCCAATAAGTCAAGTGAATAAATTCACAGTCTGTTAGATATCCTTTAAATTGAACAAAAATGTTTATATCTGCGATGAAATTCATCTGACTTACTGGTTTCTCAGTTGATAACTTCCAATTTACTTCACTGAAATCTTATCAGGCCATGTCTTGCTTTATTGAAAAATTAAAAATAATTATTCTTTACTTAACGAATGTGAAAACATTGTGAACGAAAAACATAGCTTCAACATGAACATTTGCGTAGTTCGGGGTAATCGAGTTGTAAACCGACCATTTTGAGTCAGTGATAGAAAAAGATTCAATACAAATGTTAATGTCCGCTGGAAGGTCCTCAGTTTGTGAATGAAAGAGAATAAGAAAGAATCCAATTCAAAAATGATTTGCCTTGATATCTTGATTCGTGACAAATATTTGTTCACTTGGAATAAAATTGAGTTTAAACATCACTCATTCCCAATCAATCCATATAACAGTCTGAAGTTAGAGGTCTTCTTAATCGGCATTAATGTCCATACACATATCCAACTGAAAACACAGAGATCCAGATGTTAGTGAAGAAAGGGTAATAGGTCGAAAAGAAACTCGAACAGTTTTTTGAAACTGGAACAATGGTGGTAAACCAATATTAATTCTAGTTTAGTCCATAATTCAGCGATATTCCTGGTCGAGCAAGCGGTGGGCGCCGTGTTCACAGAAGATCCTGTAGATTTCTCTCAACAGCGTAAACGTCTTATATGAAGGTATTTCAGCTGCTCTTAGTCCAGAAAGAATGAAACAAAAATTCGTATAAAAACACAGAGGCAAGATCAACGGAATCAATTCTATTACTTGGAAGTGTAACAAGATTAGCCTCGCCGTAATAAAAGCGTCCAGTCAGGAATATCCAGCCTGTGCATGAAGCAAAATATAGTTCTTGATATACTTCTTAAATGCGGTTCACTGTGGTAAATGCACGGAGCGCATCTTCAGCGCATACTGTCGACTGCACAACTCAGTGTCTGGCGCTCAGTCTCAGGACCCGCAATCCCCTCAGCCAATCAGACGTTACACTGGAGAGCTGGATTTGCTGGTGGGCGGGGACAAACTACAGCTATGAAACTCGACCAACTAGGCAGCTCTACTTCAAGCAATGCTCACAACGTGTTATGCGCGCTAGTTATATCCGAATCTAGAGCTAGTTGTCTAGATCTAGAGTTTATCTAGAGTTTAGAGTTTGTCTAGAGTTTATCGTAATTTAGAAACTGATAACAAAACGAAGATTTGCGGTTATGTCACTTCAAAATGATAATCGGCGATTAAATATTCTTAGCCTACATAAAAATGTCACGCACGAGCCATTGAAAGGCTCTGGTAAGGTTTTACAACGGCGTTTAATTAGTTTGTTGAAAAATGCGTTAATTCATGTCCTGCTTTCTTAACTTAAACCCGCTGGGTGCAGTCATTTCCTCTGTGGACAGATGGAAACATTTCCCATACAAAACAGCAGACTTTAAATCTTAGATATTATACATTTGAAGGCTGCTTGTTTCGGAGCTCAGTTTGATATGTACATTATCCACATGTAGTGAACACATCCGTTTTGAGTCGACAAATGAGTCTTCATTTACTCGCCTCTTAGCGGATTAAACAAGATGTAACGGTGGTCTACGTGTTGCGCCGCGAGGATTCGGGGATTAAATATTTTCACTTAGTACCGTCAGTAGTCGTGTTAGGAAATATTAATGGTATCATGAATATGAACATGAGCACACTATCAACACTGCTGTTCCTAATCGTGCTTGGAAACACAGCGTTTGGATCTGCGCTAATTGTGAATCTTAAATGAAGCTGCCTTTCGTTCCTGTTATTGATGACGACCACAACGTATCAATGACCCCCACCCACCCCTCTTCCCCACCCACCCCTCTTCTCAGAGACACACACAATAGTTACAGGCTTCAAGTCTGAGTGAGGACAAATATCTTACCGAATTTAAAATATTACTTAAGCTGATGAAGGTTCTAATAAAATAATGTGTTAAAACAGTTATGTTTCAATAAGCGAATAAGCTCTGCAACAGTTATTAATTCTTTAAATTTTGCGTTTAATGTCATTTCGAAATAGTAGTAAAGAGGTTAGTTATGATTTAAAAAAGTATTTTTTACACTTTAAAATATACGTATTAGTACTTGGAATTCTGTGTTAATGTATAGTGTATTACAAAATACACGCACCCATATGTGTGTGTTAAATAATGTGCATATTTAATTCACATACATATATTTTGTAAATATTCACCTACTGCTTTCTCGTCGACATAAGATACTTTTTAATTTTAACATAACAGCTTCCTCTCGGGTCGCCACCCACCGCGCATTTTGATTATTCAAATTTTCCAGCATCTACCTCACTAACACTTACAAAGAGTCAGGGACTTATTGAGGGTAAATGGTATTTAAAGTCACAATGCTGACACCTAGCGGTGGACACCTTCTCCATACGCTTGCAGAAACTTTTATGCTCACGTGATGGGGCTGTATTCTGCATAACAGTACTTGAAAATAATATTTAAAATGTATTGACAAATTTTAAAAAATAAAGTATAATATATTGTTTATAAATAACATATTTTAATTTAAGTTTATCTAGTCTTGCTGTTAGGGTTAGTTTATAAAATAATCAGCATTATATAATTTAAAATGCAGGTCTCAAATGGTCGCATATTAGAACAAACATATTCCAGCTTCCAGTGCTTTAGGGACAGCTGTTGTTAACCTGTTGCTCTGTTGACTTGTCCAGCTCAGCTTCAAATAAAAAGCTGGGATACTGAAGGTGGAATTTTACAGCTAGTTTTATTTCCTTACTAAATTCTTAATGTGGTGGATGGATTAAACTATTTGAGTGTGTTTTTTTTAACTCTAGCCTTTTAAAACATTTAAAATATAGCATGTGGTAAATTCCCTCAATAAAACTCAGAAGGGTTGTGTGCAGCAGACTCCTGCTTGCTAAGTTGTTTGTTCGCTCGTTTTATTTGCAAAAATAAAGATTTGTTTTGACACACAACTTTGACAGGAAAGTTAATAGATTTAGCTGTCAATGTCAACACCAGATTACGTCACAAATATATTTAATAATGCATATTAAAATTGACTTCATTGTGCAGTATTTCTCTGATGATACACATTGTTTCTCTGATTCAAACAGACATTTTTTCAGATTTTTGCTTAGCTTCCTCTGTGATATGGCACCATTTGTTCTCTCATGAAGAGGGTTTTCATACTGCAGTTGTAAGTGATGCATATGGATGGGGGTTTTAATCTTGCTGAGTTCCATTCATTGTAATGGAGGAGAAATGACCATCAAAGCCAGAGTAAATTCAGTCCAGTGGTGAGAGTGCTGAGAGACAGTGTAAAATGGGTGCTACATCAGCGCACAAAGAGGCAGTGATGGCTCTCAAATAAATAATAACACACCCAGGATAGCAAACAAATGCTTTGAAGTTCTTTGAAATGAAGTAAAACATTAGTAGGGTAAAAGAACACCAAGATTAGGGGGGAGACAAGCTTCTCTAAATGATAGCTGTAAATCTATCTGTCTGTCCATCCACCCTGCTGTGTATGTGTATTATATTCTTGTGTGTATGTGTATTAATCATTTCGATTCTTTGAATATGTTCTATGACAAACTTTCAAATAAAAATTTCTTAGTATTGTTGCTGCAGTCCTTTCAGTCCTGTGCCCCTCTAACTGCCAGTGCTCTTTGTGTGAATTGCTAAGTAAAGCAGCTCAAAGGTGCACACAGGCTGCAGTCTAAGCTACTTTGTGTAGCAGGAGCCACTCAATCATGCAGAGGTTTGAACTTCTCGAAGACACTTTTTTCCCCTCGAAGCCTTGAGCCAACACTTTCCACAGTACATAGAGAATAACTGATTTGATGCTATATTTTGCTGCTAAAGCATGGAACACTTCTGTAGCCAGTCCCTTCTGCTCACTTTGAAAGGAATATCTGAGCCTGGCTGATATGTTGCTGCGTTATTACCCCTGCAGCCTTGCTGCCACACTGTAGCATGGACGATCACTGAGAATCAGGCCTACAGGTATCAGATGAAATAGAGAAAGGGGGAGAGAGAGAGAGTTTGGAGGAAATGAGAGAAGGGAGGATAAAGAGGACGAGGAAGGACAGAGCTGGAATTATTTGAATTGGAGGAAGATGACGACTCCTGTTTTGGCCTGATGTGGCTGCATAAAAACAGCCCTATTATTTTCCTCAGAAGTATTGTACTATTTCAGAACTTTGATTTCCTCTAATGATTGTGGCTTCAGGCAGTATGCAGGATGACTGACAGCCAAAATCCACAGGCCTATCTTCATGATGTCCTGCTCTGCTATCTCTGCCTTGATGTGTTGTGTATAAACATCAGCAGCTCCCCATCTGAACCCCCCACTATTTTGGGAGGGCACTGTTGCATCAGTATTGAAATGCTTGTTCAGTACTTGTCTCAGTAGAACTAAGAGACAAAGAAAGTCTTTTCACTCTGACTTTACACATAGAATAATCTAAATATTCTTTGTTTTAAATGAATATATTTTTATAACATATCGCTGGTGGTTTCCAGTAAGTCGCTGCCCCTTCCTGCATCTTGTGGCACTCTATATGTATAAACTGTGAAGCACTGATCAGGACCTTGAAATGCATCTATAAATGTTTTAACTGCAGTAAAAATGCACTGGAAATAAGCTCCAGCTAGTTTTATTCTTAGGTTTGTCTAGGTTGTATGTTATTTAACAATTGATAAATGATATTAATGTGATCCCAGATTGTTCTAAATGCAACAACTGTTTACATTGGAACCTTTAAAAGCTATTAGAAGGTGGTAAAAGGTTTTAGCGATGGCTGTTTTTAAGATTGCATTAGGGGGAAAAAATTGTTTATAGTGTGAAATGAAACTGCTGTTAACTGTTGCTGACAACTGTTTACACAGCCAGAGTAAGGATTGGCACAAAACCAACGATGGCTAAAGCTAATGATTTAGCGATACAATCATGTGTTGTGTCATGCCTGTACAATTTTTTTTTAATTAAATGCAATCAACTGCAGCAGTGAATAATCAACATCTGCAATGCCATTAAAGTAATACTACATTTTAAGCAATTAGTCATTTTTAAACAATTAAACTACAGTGGCCAGCTCAGCCTAATAATGTCAAAGACTTGTTAGCAGATCTGGAGTGGGCATACTCGAGGGACCAAATGTACACAGTAGCTGCAGTCACGTCGTAGGATTCATCACTGTAACTGGCACTCGGCACAGCTGCAACCAATTTTACTCGACTCTAGGCCCAAACAAGATTCTTTATTTACACTTTATTGTGGAACTTATGACGGCTGCAATTGAGACTAATAATTAGTAACCCAACATCCCATTTGCCTTCAGAATGACATGTTTAAGAGCACTGTGTTCTATTTATGCAAGATTAATTTGAATATTTCAGCATTTGGATGGCAATTAATATATGTAGTTCCACCATCTTTATGGCAAATTTAATCCCTTTAAGAGTCATGTCTCTCTAATTGCTGTAATGGCTTTTAATACATCGCTCCTGATGGTTAATTTTGGAAATTGAAATAATTTAATAACAATTAAGATTATATTTGAACCGTGCAAGCAAACACCTTCAAGGGCACTTGAATTTGCAGTACAGCACAAACAACGGCTCCTTTTCTAGAATGGACACACCCCCTTTTTTTAAAAGTTCACTTTTCAGCATCAAATGATTTCCCATTTAGTTACAATGTTCAGTATTCTTTTCCCACCTTAGCCTTTCAGACAATGAACATAATCATGTTTTCAATTCACCACTAGAGACTGGAATTCCAACCTGATTACCCCCATATGCAGAAATCAGAGGCCTTTGTTTAGTACTCAGTACAAGTGCAAAGACTACCTCACACATTCATAACCATTCAAAGATAACAAAGTTTCATCTTTTGCTATGACGTTTCCATCACCAGGCCTAGGGTCAATTAGTGTGTTTTTATACTTTGTAGATCAGGGCCTGGTTGATGTTAGAACATGTAGGCTGAAACACCTGGAAATGGGCAGCCCTGGGTGGGGCAGCCTTTTGTCTGATAGCATCAGCAGGATGAAAAGCTTATCAGCGTTTGTCCCCCGGGTGTGTGTTTACAACTGTTCTCTAGTCAATACAAATTAGGGGAGTGTAAGGCATTAGGCTACTTCGGGTACTTTTTGTGCGTTTCTAAAGCTGAGAAGGTATGCGTGTTTGTGTGTGTCTGCGTCTTTATCTCTGTTGTGTTCAGATCGTTGCAGGTAAATGAACGCCAGTGAGGGGTGGGAGTGTAATGACAACAGGGCCCGGACTTGAGCTGCACACAGTTTTGACAGCGTGTGTGGCGAACATATGTGACTTTGAATCTATTCACAGGGGCTGAACAGCGAAAGACATATTGCTGTTGTTTATTTTATCTTAAATCTTGTCTGTCTAATCTAATATCTAAATATATGTTTTTGAGTGGCTGGGACAGCTTTATCCCTCATATTACTGCAAATCTCTTCTAGCCTTTCCACTCAATTGTTAGCTTAATCCACAGAAAAAAATGTATTGGGTAGAGAGAAAATCACTAGTCTGAATTAAACTAAGGATGTTTTCATGCTCTTACAGGTCATGAAGAATCAACTGCTATCAATAGTTAGATAAATAAAACCACTTTGCTCAGGGATAGTGTAGGTTTAAGTGCTTTATATAATCAGAAAAAGTGTAGTAGGAACACAAAGTTTCTGAATGCATGCTGGAATGTTCTTTACATTAGTATCTGTCTTATGTAACGTATACAAACCTAGTCATACATAGTCTGATTTTTTACCTCTTCTAAAAAAGGTATGTGAGATTGTCAAAGAACCACCCACTTAGACATGAAGAACCACCTGATCGACATGTAGAGCAACCAATCACAGTTTTTGTTTTGTTTCTAAGTGCCAGCCAATATGAAATAGTTGATACCACATGATAATAGTTGATACCATGATAGATTGTCATTTAGGAACAAATTTAAATTAATGCACAGCAATGTCTGTCCAATGATTGTTTCTCAGATGCACTTAGAGTATCACTCCCTTGTATGTTGTTTCCAGACAGACTGAAATTATATTTAGCATACATTTTTGTGTATATGCCTGGGATGGTCTAGGGTTGCCTAGGGTTGAGATTGATATGAAACTAAGCCCACATTAAATATGTATTAAACAGTTGAATCAAAGTAGACCCTGTCACAACAGCAAACATTGATATCTGACAATATTCAGTGGGTGGTTTCCGTGTCCACCCCCAATCACACACATATCAGTTTACCTTCATCTTTTGGCTCCAGATCTCATAATGTTCAGTCTCTATAAATGTCTACAACAAACCCATGAGAGAGATCAGACAAACATTGCCAGAGGAAGTCTGTTGAGTGTTGTGTAACTGTGGAGCTTTTGCCAAGCTGGTCTTGACAGTGTGACAGGGAATTGCAGTTTTTCGATTTGGACGATGATATCAATAAAGGTAGCGGTCCACTGGGGACGACTGTCAATCCAATTCCCTGCTCCCTAAGGAAATAGCTTCTGTGTTGTTTATATGTGTCTTGTTTTCAGAGGTGTCTCAGCTGACTTTATACATTCCACACATGTACCCCACAATGCAATTTGCCCTCCTGCCATTGGACGAGGCTCATAGGCTAGAATTAAAGGGAAAGGGGTAGAAAAAAGAAATTAATATGGAAATTAGCCCATATAATGCCTCAGGCGATTAAGGTGCTTTAAGGGGCAATGAGAAGGTGGCAGTTTCTAACACAGAGAGCTGCACTACAGCAAACGCAGGGATATATAGAGATTCCATTCCTTGGGAGGATCATTTTCCTCCCTGCTGTAAGGATTAAGGAAATAGCTTCTGAGAGGCATGGCATGCTGTTTAGTGTACACTAATTGCACATCCAGTATTGAAAAGTCTGTTCTGAGCAGATTGCGGTTTTGTACGTATTTTCCATTTTCTATCTTCCACTCTTTCCTCTCTCTTTTTCTTCCTTTTCGTCTCTGAGATCTCTGTTCCTCCGCTCCGTATGAGATTTTTAAGCTTTGATCAGTCGTAGTTGTGCATACAAGCATGAGTAACTTACTGCTTGACCTAATAATGCAAGCAGATGCAGAACGGAAGAATATATTTGCCTCCTTAAGAGGGGAAGAATTCCCATTGTGTGTATGTAAACTGAGGATGGGTCAAAGTGTGACCGTGGGTTGGTTTACTTGATTGATCTATTTATTTTTATTCTCTGCTTTGTATCTGCGGCGGACCTCCCCACCTGGGCATATCCTCAGGGCAAGGTACATTGGAAAACGTTGCCTCTCCCATCATTTTAGTCTGCAGTAATTGTGCTGGAGATGGCTGCAGGCTTCATTATCTGTCTTTGCAGGTAACAGGCATTAGTGTGAGGGAGGGCAGGCAGGGGAGGAGGTGCTATGGCCTCAGGTTATGGGAATTCCTTTACTATCAGTGGCAGTCAATGTTTACTTATCCCTTAGGGACAAGGGAGGATCACAGGGTTTCAAAACCCTCAGGACCCAATGTGTGGGATGTGTAGTAGAATGAGAATTCCCTTAGTGTCAACATTTGTTTTGTTCATATGTAATTTTCCCAAAGCTAGAGTCTAATGGAACACACACACACAATATAAAACAGAGAAATGCTGTCTTTCTTTCATAACAGAGTGCTTATTTGACAGTTACAGAATTGTTCAGAACTCAATGAAAAATGTTATTTACAGCCCATTGTGAAGAAATTCAGTTCCCTAAGAGAAAGACATTTTTGAAATATTTCTTTGTATTTTTGTCAACTTTAATCCAAGGAGATGCTACAAATATACAAGATATTTTATCAGTCGTAGCATCACTGTGGGTTGCAAAACAATTGTGCAACTGTGTTTATATCCTTCAACACAAAAATTCTTTGATACAATTATTATAGTGAAAAGACGCAGCGAGCTTGATGATTGTGTCAGTATCCTGTTCTGCTGCATAATATTTCCTAGGAACTCTATTCAAAGACACACAGACACCTTTTCCTGAGGCTTTAATATGAACAGTGGTAAGAGTGCTGCTATTGACAATCAACAGAAGTGCCATTAACAACAGAGATTGATCTCAGCGAGTTATGATACAAATGTCCATCTCCTGAAAGCTAAGAGCTACCAGCCTCCAATTGAGCTTCTGCATAACACACTGTGATCAATCACAGGCAGTTAAAAATGCCATCAGGATGCAGTTTTAGAACAGCATCATCATTTCAGATGTGATGAGAAGGTTTATTGTTAACTGCTGTGGATCTTTATGTGCTTCTTCTGTCGCATTCCTGAGTACTTCTATTATTTCATTGTATGTTTTGGTATTAGTAGATAGAAAGAGTCAATAAGATCAGCTGTGTACAGTAAGCTTATGGTTTGAGTAGATAGTGTAGCTGTGGTTGAACAGGTCTCTACCGCTCCCCTAGTGTGAATATACATGTGGGTGTGTGCTCAAATGTGCGTTTGTGAAGAAGATGAATTCGCTTTCAAAAAACCTTCAATTTGAGGGCAACAGGATGGGGTATCCATTCAGATGCACAATATATGCATCTATCCTTTTTAAAACTGACTTTTAAAGTCTAAAAATAATTTTACTGTTTGTTTTTTAAGCCGCTTGAGTAAAATGTGCCATTCCAGCTAACAGGGAACATTCTCAGAACGTTGGCTAACATTCTTTAATAGTTATCTCGAAGTTATCAAAAATGTTCTTGCAATTATATTAGTAGAGCATTTTTAACATTATATATAATATCAAAAATGTTATTCTTAGGTAGTTATTGGAGCGTTTAAAAAAGTTACATTATTAAAAATGTGTGAATAACCAAGCAATATTGTTAGTACAGCATATATAAAATGGACATTTGAATGTTCATGTTCATTGACTGTTCCTAGAATTTTCAAAATAATATTTTTAATGTTTTTGTTACTTCATGGAAGCATTAGGGAAATGTTCTTACACCCTAAAATTGTTAGCTGAGGTGTTTTTTTTTTGCCATGACAACAACAGTTTCTTGTCAGTCACACTTGCTCACTGGATTTTTGTATTGATCAAAAAGCTACAAGAGTAGCAGTTCCCCCACTATAGGAGATAAATCGTAGGTGCAAAAGGCCAACATCATTCCCCATTGTTTACTGAAATGGTGGTGCTTGTGACAGCTGTAACTGAAAAAGAGATACCGTAGCATTTTAAATCTGGCTTTGAGCTGCAGTAAATGCTTTAACTAATCTCCTTGTGCTGCATGCGCATATTCCGGCTTGGCTGATTTTCTCTGCCCTCAGGGTAGGCTCTCAGAGACCAGAGAGGAGGGCCGAATTTCCTCTGCAAAGCTTTTCCTACGGGAAACATCAGGGAAAAATGTTGTTGTGGTGGTGCGCACGCACACATACATACAGATACACAAACAACTCTGGGTGTTGAGTGATGTCACTCCTCTGAAAGCAGGGGTGATCTTTGCCAGCGCCTGTAAACAAAGAAGCAGGGGAGACTAATCCGTCAGTTAATCTGAGGATCATAAGTAAATCACCTATTTTAGAGATTACCTCCCATAACAATCTAAAAATGACAGCGAAACAGAGATATATAGGGAAAAGCGTGTGGGAGGGGCTTGTTTCCAGGTATTTTTCAATGGTGGTGTGCTCCATTGTTTTGTTGCGCCTCACGTGTGTCACTGTTAGATAAGAATGTAAAATGATATACTCAAAGCTGGGTAACTAATCTGATATTTCACCTCAGTGAGAGATAGGACAGATATAAAAACACATTAGGAGTGGGCACTAAGAGGATTACAGTATGGAAACGGATGTGTGGCGGCTTTCTAATCCACTCACATTTAACCCCTTCGAGCTAGCCAAACACACGCCAGCAAATTATTATTCTTTGTCTCATATCTTTGGTGCCAACTTTCCGCTCTAGGTTTAGCCAGTCCCAAAGCAACAAAAGCAGATGAGAGCAAGCCCCAACCAGACCTTGATTACCACCCTGGTCTGTTGACAGCACTGTGCTCCATTTGGGTGTGTGATTTTTAATCTGCTTGGAGACTGTCATTAGTTGTTTAGAAGGATTTTATGTCTGGCTGCTGGTGTATTTGCAGTGGAGCGTGTGTGTGGTTTTGTGTTTATGTGGATTTGCGCATGTGTGAGCTGGGTAGTGATTGTTCCAAACACCGACTGGCGCACTTTATTATAATTCCGCAGAGGGCACTTAATCTTTTGCCTCACCTTAGTCATTTTATTCAATGGCTGGAGCTCTCAAACAATCCACTGCAGGACTGATTAGCCTAACCTGCAGTTCAAAGCCTGTTGCTTGACAGAGCCATCATTATAGTCGTGGCTATAAAGTCTAGCTAGAGAAATTACACAGAGGTGAGGTGAGTCATTTTACCCCTGCAGGGCTTCTTTCAGAAGCTAAAGATTCAGGCTCGAGGCACTGACCGTATGTTACCACCCTTAATTACCACATATTAGAGCTGCATGACCTTCAGGAAGGCCACAGGCATCAAATACAACCCTAAAATAACAGGTGCCAGTCTTCATTAAAGCGGATATGCTTCCTTTCAAAATTCCTTATCAATCATCAATTAAGAAGAATGAGACTGAGGACACTTGTAGTATGTGACATCCTAATTAATTGCGGCTCAAATGAGGAATTGACATCCCCTGTTCCTCCATAATCCCTCATGTCACCTTGGATTGCTCCTGCCGACTGTTCCGCAATTAGCTGAAGTGTAACGTTAGGTTCCAGTACATTAAACAAGTCGCCATTGGATGGCGCTTTTCTCCCCATTTGTAATGAAGGCACGTGAAACAATACACAGGTGCCACTGAATTTAATGCAGAGCACTGATGAGTTTAAATTCAAATGGATTCGTTTGCACAGTAGATGTGGAATAACTCGGCGTGTACTGCTTCATTAATACCCCTGGCAAAGGGATATAATGCAGCAGTACTGTGAAATCACAATTGGAGTTCCATTATCAGATTAGGCATGTGAATTAAAAGAGGTGTCATTTGAATATTTAGTTGACCCAAAAGCTGCACTACTTTGTGCATCGTTAAAATGCAATATTACTCCGGCAGTGTTTTACTGGCTGATTAGAGATTATTCACTCAGAGAACAGAAGCAGAATAATCAAGTGAAGAAATGTGAGAAAAATGATGAAGAGACTTGGCTTCCACTTGAGATTCAGACAAAGGTACAGATATAACAGTGTTTCCTCACTATAGTAACACAATGGATGACACAGTTTTCTACTAGTCTCCACTGTAAGTCTCTGCTCCAGTTAAGCTTGTTTCTTCTGGGCTGCGGTTCATTACTGGGCCAGGTGTCTGCGTTCTGAAGGGAGCTCATTGACTCTGGGTTCCCTAGAAAGAGAGTTAGGCAGCATCATTCATTTTCTGAGTCTCTTTATTCTACATAAGGAAGTTCTGTTGTAAGAGTCTCCTGCCTCTGGTGGATTTTGCCTGGCAATCCATGTAGTGAACAATGAAATGAGCAGCAATAATTAGGCTGTAAATGGGCAGAACATAAAAAAATCTCAGAAGATTCATTTATTGCCTTACACTCATATAATGTTTTATGTTTTTCTTCAAAATATTGCTTTTTTGTCAATTTCACTGTTTTTATGTTCCATGTAAACAGCAAATAAATAATAATGTCTCAGGGTTTAAAAACTATATCTCAAGGTCAGTGGTCATCTCATGGCATGCTCCCACATTACATTTGGATACAAATGGTGAGCTGATGCCAGTTTTTTGCATAAGTATCATCACTTGACTATTTTTATCAGACATACTCATTCTCTGTCCCCAGACCCCTCAAATGTCTCTATAAATGTCTACATTTAAGGGTTAAACTGTATTCTGTAAACATTCTCTCCGTGTGTAGCATATTCAAATTCCATACATATGTTTCTATTGATCATCATTTCTATGAATCAGGTGTGTTTTAATTGTTTGAATTCATGTCTGTTCACATACTGCTCGCCTCCTCTGCTTCTTGGAGAATTGTCAGCCAACTAGCTAAGTGAGTTATGGGCCCTATGGGGGTCTCCGCAAAGTGCACCATTGGCAGTTTTTGCCCTGTGTTGCCGTGGGGCCAGCATTGCCGCACTGATCAGTGTGATGACAGCCCGCTAAAGCCGTGTCTTGGTGTAACACGCTAAATGACTCCACAGCCAAACACCTGCTTCGGAGACAGGAGATGTCTCTCGGGTCAGGACTCACAGAATGTAAATTCTGTGAGATGATGCAAGCGTTGTTGTAGCTGAAGCTATGCAGCTTTAAGATGATTAGATGTTAATAGTGTAGCCTGTCAATAAAAGCAGGTGCATTCAATTACTTTATGGTTGTTCACAAGCAATGCTAAAACCTCCAGGGAGCGTTTGACACCCTAAGATTAAGAACAGGTATTTAATTACTTTTTATTCATTATACTAAGGTGTTTGTCTGAGCCAGCACAATACAAATGTACAGTAAATAAATACATGTTTTTGATGTTTGTTCTAGAATGTTTTTATTTTAATAGCAATGTTCTTAAACATAGTGAGCCATCTAACTACCTGCGGACAGTGTTTAAAGACATCACAGACACTTTTGCAAAGACTGTTTCAATGGGTGAGCAGTAAAATTATGATGTACCATATTTGGAAAGAATTTTAAATTCACAATGCATGCAATTATTGCAGGGAAGCTGAACAAAGAAAGTATTGCCATGAGCTCAGCAAAACTATATAAATTAAATATATAAATATTTTTCCAAATAGATATATAAAAATACGAAAATA
>JAZGTK010007759.1:4495-19032 GCA_036877625.1 Ambastaia sidthimunki
CTTCACTTATTCTGAATAAACTGTAAAGCCGTAACCTCTTTTCTGTAGTGACAGTAAAACGCTTAAGATAAAATGATTAATAATAATAATAATGTTTACTGGCTATGCATGTTTATTTCACACAGTAAACCCTGAAGTCATTTTAATTATGTGTATCAGATTTACCATAAAACACTTAAAGGTGCGTGTGTGTGTTTTAAGCATCTGTCAATGAAACTTTAAAAGGGAGGATGTAAATGGAGGTCATATGTAGGTTCATCACAACATGAAGAGTTTAAAGGTTGGTGTTTGGGGGCGTGGCGTGTGCTGGGAGGCGGGATTGAGTGTGTCTGTGTTGTGTGTGATTGGGGGGTTTGCCGGTCGGTCCTCCTCCGTGTATAAAATCTCCAGCTGAACGGCGTTTTCTTCCTCTTTCTGTTACCTGGAGAAGAGGAGCGGCGGCGGACAGCAGATCTCTGGCTTTGGTGAGCGCTTCTTCTGAGGCCTCCGCTGCTTCATTTACATGATTGGATGTAAAGAACTTCCGGGCAATTTGAAGACACCGATTTCTCCGTTTCCTTGTTTTATCGTAAATATTTAGCGTTTCATCGCATCCTTATGTATGGTCACATCAGAGCTGTACAGTGCTTAACTTTTTTCCTAAAACGCGTTTAAATGTAATCAGTTTTGTCAGGACGTGTTATAAGGGATGAGTTAGTTTTTTTCTAACCCGTGTCCTTCATCTTCTGAATGATGGAAACCGGGAGAACAAAGAGATGAAGGGACTTCAGCCACGGGCCTGTGAAATCTCCATCACATTCCCGCATCCAGCAACTGTAACGCGTGTCTGGAGACGGGTGTCTGGATCCCGTTCAGACATTTGGGATTTTCTGTAATTTAATACCGGGTTACTTTATTGAACACGTGTCGCAGTTGCCTTATGGTGGCCATATTACTCCCGTTACAAAATCCCTTCTCGGGAAGAGTTGGACAATGTTTATTTACTTGTATATTAAACTCTCATTCCCCATTTTCTGTTTCAGAAAATAATCAATCATGGGAAAGGAAAAGATTCACATTAACATCGTGGTTATTGGCCACGTCGATTCTGGCAAGTCCACCACCACCGGCCACCTGATCTACAAATGCGGAGGAATCGACAAGAGAACCATCGAGAAGTTTGAGAAGGAAGCTGCTGAGGTGAGCGTTTGGACACTTTAGCCGGTTTATTTGATTAATATCAGCTGCTGTGCGGCACAAACTCTCTGTAACGAGTCAAAATGGCGGCGGCAGCAGCACGCGCTCCTGAGCTCGAGCCGGCTGGGTGTGGGAGGGGCGGAGCTTGAGCCATGCGTCACGATGACGCTGTAGTTTCTGTAATGGCGGCCGAGTGCGCAGAGTGTGTTTGACGAGACGTTAATCAGTTTAAAATGCGTCTCCCTGACTTGCACCTACAGCATTTAAACATTTCCAACACGCGCTCGTTGCCCTCATGTCTCATTTTTAACTCTTTACTTTTACTAAACAGATGGGCAAAGGCTCTTTCAAGTATGCCTGGGTGCTGGACAAGCTGAAGGCTGAGCGTGAGCGTGGTATCACTATTGACATTGCTCTGTGGAAGTTTGAGACCAGCAAATACTACGTCACCATCATTGATGCCCCCGGACACAGAGACTTCATTAAGAACATGATCACTGGTACTTCTCAGGTATGAAAACCCACCCATTTAATGATGTGAGTAATTTAGGAGTTTTACTTTATTTGTTCTGGCTAATTGGTTTGTTGAATTCTTTCAGGCCGACTGTGCTGTGCTGATCGTCGCTGGTGGTGTTGGTGAGTTTGAGGCTGGTATCTCCAAGAACGGACAAACCCGTGAGCATGCCCTCCTGGCCTTCACCCTGGGAGTGAAACAGCTGATTGTTGGAGTAAACAAGATGGATTCCACTGAGCCCCCCTACAGCCAGGCTCGTTTTGAAGAAATCACCAAGGAAGTCAGTGCCTACATCAAGAAGATCGGCTACAACCCTGCCAGTGTTGCCTTCGTCCCAATTTCTGGATGGCATGGAGATAACATGCTGGAGCCCAGCACAAATGTAAGACAACAGAGATTAGAACCAGTCAAGTTTCCACAATTGTTGCAAATTGGCATTTAATTTGACCTGTCTATTTTAGATGGGCTGGTTCAAGGGATGGAAGATTGAGCGTAAGGAGGGTAACGCTAATGGTGTTACTCTTCTTGATGCGCTGGATGCCATTTTGCCCCCCAGCCGTCCTACTGACAAGCCCCTGCGGCTGCCACTTCAGGATGTCTACAAAATTGGAGGTTGGTTTTTTGTTCCCTAATGCCTTTACTCTGGATTGATCTTTATTGGCATTGGAAAGAAAAATAATTTAAGCACTTTCACAATTTCAGGTATTGGAACTGTGCCTGTGGGCCGTGTGGAGACTGGAGTCCTCAAGCCCGGTATGGTTGTGACCTTTGCCCCTGCCAATCTGACTACTGAAGTCAAGTCTGTTGAGATGCACCACGAGTCTCTTGCTGAGGCTACACCTGGTGACAACGTTGGTTTCAACGTTAAAAACGTGTCCGTCAAGGACATCCGTCGTGGAAATGTGGCTGGAGACAGCAAGAATGACCCCCCTCAGGAGGCTGGTAGCTTCACAGCTCAGGTGTGTTTGGGTTTTGTTTCCACCCCCCCTTTAAAACCCCAGAAATTTGTCATAAGGGGAAAACATGCTAATGCTAAAATTATTCTTTTGTAGGTTATCATCTTGAACCACCCTGGTCAGATCTCTCAGGGCTACGCCCCTGTGCTGGACTGCCACACTGCCCACATCGCCTGCAAGTTTGCTGAATTAAAGGAGAAGATCGACCGTCGTTCTGGCAAGAAGCTTGAGGACAACCCCAAGGCCCTCAAATCTGGAGATGCTGCCATTGTTGAGATGATCCCTGGCAAGCCCATGTGTGTGGAGAGCTTCTCTACCTACCCCCCTCTTGGTAAATTCACTTTTTAACTACACTACACAAGCTTTCAATTTCCACTACTTGTCTGTACCGGACATTGAGCTGATCTTCTGTCCACAGGTCGCTTTGCTGTGCGTGACATGAGGCAGACGGTTGCTGTTGGTGTCATTAAGAGTGTGGAGAAGAAAGCTGCTGGTGCTGGCAAGGTCACCAAGTCTGCACAGAAGGCTGCCAAGACCAAGTGAATTTCCCTTCATCATGATGTACCAAAGGTTGTGTGTTCTTCACGACCTCCTGGTATTCCTTTAAATCTGGGCACTCTACTTAAGGACTGGCTGATGCTGATTAAAACTCATCGGAAAAATTTTCGCAGGAAAGGAAACCAACGTGGAGTTATTTGGCTTATTGACTGAGTGCCTCTTTCAGTTAAATTTGTGTTGATGGTTTACAACTCCACCTGTTGCCACATAATTGGAAAGGAAGCTGCTGTTAACAATAACTAATAAAGATATTAAAAATTGAATTTGCTTTTGTCTGTCAATGGGGGAAATGAGGTGGGATTTGGGATGAGTAACTGACCCTTCATGTTCCCTGCAGCTGTTGTGTTGGGCAACATGTATTGGTCTTTACTGCAACAGGTTTCTCTTATTCAAGCCAATTTTTACTGATGTCTCCTTATCCAATCACGACAGTGAGTGTCCAGTACAGCTGCCAATAGTACCATCTGCAGAACTGTATCTATGTGGTCTGAGAGTTCATATCCCACCCCTGTCTGACCCGCTATAAATGTAGACGGGCGGTGGGACTCGTTCCTTTTTTTCGGGGCTGTCAGTATTGGGTAAGTTCATTACGCTTTACTTTGCTAATCATGTGAAATAAGAAGCCTTTATAACAAACTGCTGGCAAAGAGTTTTTGTTCTGGGTTGGATGTGCTACATGTTAGCAGGTTATTAACTGGTTAATATTGAACATGGGCGATAAAGAAATGAGATTTACAGCATCTCTCAAAGCTTGGTTTATTTTACCGGCCTGTGTAACGACAGCAAACATAAATAAATCTGAGGAACACGACTGGTTCTGTCACTGCAGTCCTTCAACATGGAGGATGACATGATCGGAGGGGCGCGCGGGCTGTGCGCGTTCAAGCGGCGCTCTGGAGCGCGCAAGCGTGTTCATGTGTCGTTTAATCGCTCATAAGATGTCACAGTTTATGTATTGCAACGGGTTATAAGCGCATTCAAACCCTCATGTGTACTTTGTGTTTTATGGTGTGAATAAAGTAATCCATCAATGCCTTTCCACAGTAAACTTACAATATGGGTAAAGAAAAGATTCACATTAACATCGTGGTTATTGGCCACGTCGATTCTGGCAAGTCCACCACCACCGGCCACCTGATCTACAAATGCGGAGGAATCGACAAGAGAACCATCGAGAAGTTTGAGAAGGAAGCTGCTGAGGTACGTCACACGTCATTCCGGCTGCTCGTGACGTACTAATGACGCGTGTTCTGGGCGGGTCTTATAAACACCATGTGCTGTGAGCGACATCTACTGTTGTGTTAACTCATTCCAAAATGTTTTTCATTATTTGAATGTAATTCCTCATAAAATGTAAATACTTAAAATCAATAAAGCAATGCATCATTTATGTATGTTGGGAATAAAACATAATACAGGCTAATAAGTAATATAACACATGACTTTTGTCCATTAATTAGTTTTCACAAATCACTCGCCCCACAAATTTACAAACGACTCTAAATTTTATTCCACACCAAGATGGGCAAAGGCTCTTTCAAGTATGCCTGGGTGCTGGACAAGCTGAAGGCTGAGCGTGAGCGTGGTATCACTATTGATATTTCTCTCTGGAAGTTTGAGACCAGCAAATACTACGTCACCATCATTGATGCCCCCGGACACAGAGACTTCATTAAGAACATGATCACTGGTACTTCTCAGGTACAGTTGTTTGTGTTTAAACATACCCACAAGTTACCATGCATGACTGCATTACAATTTCAGTGTTGCATAATTTGCCCTGAGCTTAATTTTTATTGATTTAATTTGTTCTGCCAGGCTGACTGTGCTGTGCTGATCGTCGCTGCTGGTGTTGGTGAGTTTGAGGCTGGTATCTCCAAGAACGGACAGACTCGTGAGCATGCCTTGCTTGCTTACACCCTGGGAGTAAAACAGCTGATTGTTGGAGTAAACAAGATGGATTCCACTGAGCCCCCCTACAGCCAGCCTCGTTTTGAAGAGATCACCAAGGAAGTCAGTGCCTACATCAAGAAGATCGGCTACAACCCTGCCAGTGTTGCCTTCGTCCCAATTTCTGGATGGCATGGAGATAACATGCTGGAGCCCAGCACAAATGTGAGAATAATTTACCTTTTCTTTCTAATCATTTTATAAATGTTCTTTAATTTTTTGTTGTTGGTGATTTTTATTATACACACCTTTTCTCTTTCTGTTTTCTTTATGGATAATAGATGGGCTGGTTTAAGGGATGGAAAATTGAGAGGAAGGAAGGTGCTGCCAGCGGAGTTACTCTGCTTGAGGCCCTGGACTCCATCCTGCCACCCTCTCGACCTGTTGACAAACCTCTCCGTTTGCCTCTGCAGGACGTGTACAAAATTGGAGGTAAGAATTAACCATCAACAGTTTTTGGTTGAGCAATTAGAAACGGGACTCTTTGTTGTCTCAAACACGTTCCCTGATTTTCACTCAGGTATTGGAACTGTGCCTGTCGGACGTGTCGAGACGGGAACGCTGAAGTCTGGTATGATCGTGACCTTTGCCCCTGCCAATCTGACCACTGAAGTCAAGTCTGTTGAGATGCACCACGAGTCTCTTGCTGAGGCTCTTCCTGGTGACAATGTTGGCTTTAATGTTAAGAACGTCTCAGTTAAAGACATCCGTCGTGGTAATGTGACTGGAGACAGCAAGAACGATCCCCCTCAGGAGGCCGCAAACTTCATGGCTCAGGTTTGAACAATCTGCATGTTTTCATAATATGGAAGTGATGGGATCAGTGTTTTATCATCAGTGTCACCCTGTTCCTCGCAGGTCATCATCCTGAACCACCCTGGTCAGATCTCTCAGGGCTACGCCCCTGTGCTGGACTGCCACACTGCCCACATCGCCTGCAAGTTTTCTGAGCTGAAGGAGAAGATCGACCGTCGTTCTGGCAAGAAGCTTGAGGACAACCCAAAGGCCCTCAAATCTGGAGATGCTGCCATTATTCTTATGGTCCCTGGCAAGCCCATGTGTGTGGAGAGCTTCTCACAGTATCCACCGCTGGGTAAGTGTGATTATATCTTATTATATCTTGAATGATCAATTCTGTGTCCGTTTATTTGATCTGCCTTCCATCCCTCGCTGTTTCTCAGGTCGCTTCGCTGTGCGTGACATGAGGCAGACGGTTGCTGTGGGTGTCATTAAGAGTGTGGAGAAGAAAGCCTCCACTGGTGGCAAGGTGACCAAGTCTGCACAGAAAGCTGCCAAAGCCAAATGAATCGTGTCATCAGACACACAGCAGACCAGCACTGCAGCATCTCAGAAGCTCAGTACAGTTTTAAAGCACTGGCTTATGCTGATAAAAACTCATCCAAAAAACTTCAGGAGGAAATCACACATTTCTAAATACCCTGGGAGAAAATGGTTATAAAAATAAACAATGATTATTGTTTATATCAAGGATTGTGCCATTATTCTGTCTTGTAATTCAGAGCACTTTACTGTCAATAGATTTATAAATAAACTGTTGTTGAACATCATAAACATAAATAAGATTCAATATTATTTTGAGATTTGAATCTCAAGTACACTTGTCTTGCACATATTCAACCTTTACAAACTAAAAGAGATTTGCTTGAGAACTTTCACTGGTTAAAAGGATGCTTATTGGTTAAACTGACCGTGGTCCATTCATTGTTGTGTTCAGTTTTTCTAAAATGTTGCTGTTTTCAGTAAAAAACATCAGTAAAACATTATTGCCGTCTTACCACAAAAGATAAATATAATGCCATTGATCTAATGAATTGTGATTGTGTGCAACGCTTGCATTGTGGTCAATGTTTGTGCTTGAACACAGTGATGTGTGTGTATGAGCTCTCCTGTCACACTAAAACACAGCACACATATCTGAACACTATCCTTCCTATTCAAACCGGAAACTTCATGTTTCATAGGCGGGCTCTGAAATAACCATCAGTGTATGTGACAATCATCAAGAATGATGTGCTAATTCACAGGCAGGATTTGTCTTACTGGAAAGAGAAAGAATGTATTTAAATATAATAAACACCGAAAATCCTGTTAAACAGTCAAACACGACCGTTAACCCCTTTTGACAGGCCTGTCATCAGGAGAAGCCGGAAGTGTTTCTCCTTCAAAGCATGATGGGTACTGTAGTTCTGTAAACGCAATCCGCTGCATAAATACAATGCGCCGGAAGTACATCGTCCTCTTCTTAGTGATCCAACATGGCGGTGAGTATTGCAGAAATCACCATCATGGACGAGTGTCACTGAAATCATGAAACATCTGCTTGTATTCACACAGTGTTTAAGAGAAACGCAGCCGTGTTAGTCGAAATTGTTGTGATGCACAGAATGGTGGTTGTATTAGTGGACAGAACGCTGTGATGGGTTGAATATTCCGATAGTTTACAGAGCTGAGACGGCAAATCGTCGGTCTAAAGTTACGCGTTTCCTTTAATTTTGCCCATATTTTATTTCCATGAAAACGGCGGTATAACCGGTCATTCGTTCATACATCGTGTCAAATATGACGTTTGTTGACTTTCTGTATTAACATACTGACGACTTTACAAAAGATTATGTCCGGGCATGTCCTGTACAGACCTGATGCCGGAATAAAACTGTTTTAATTTGTTTTGCAGTTTTTTTGTTCTGTATTTGATTTTGTTTCTGTTAGAATTTGTATTAGTTTCATGTTATGGAGATCAATGGATGTTGATTCGTGTAGCACTTCACTGTACAAACAGTATCGTGATCTGTTGTGAAATGTGACGTCACAGATGGCGTCATCACATAAAGCCCGCAGTTATGCCTCTTCGCTTTATAAGTATGTATTTATACATATTTAGACTTCAGTGACGTCTCCTCGCAGTGAGTTGTTGTGTTTAATGGACATGTTGTGGATCATGTTGTGTTTAATGGACATGTTGTGGATCATGTTGTGTTTAATGGACATGTTGTGGATCATGTTGTGTTTAATGGACAGGAGCAGGGAGAGAAGAAGGAGAACCCCATGAGGGAGCTGCGCATCCGCAAACTCTGTCTGAACATCTGTGTGGGTGAGAGCGGTGACCGGCTGACCCGTGCTGCTAAAGTCCTGGAGCAGCTCACCGGACAGACTCCTGTCTTCTCCAAGGGTAAGCGGCCATGAATGTGCTGTTACCTGTTATAGATTGTTTACAGGCAGTTCTGTGTTTGTAAGGTTGTGCTCAGTGCAAATCTCCCTCTCTCTCCACCAGCCCGCTATACTGTGAGATCCTTTGGTATACGCAGAAATGAAAAGATTGCTGTGCATTGCACAGTTCGTGGTGCTAAAGCTGAGGAAATCCTGGAGAAGGGACTGAAGGTGAGATGTTTGCCTCATTTTAGAAAAGAACTAGCTAAAAAAAAAAACTGTTTAGAGTTTTATAAGTTAGTTTTGCGCAGGCCAATGCAAAATGATTTATCGCAGAAAAATACAAATTAGCTCAATTTCAGGGAGCAATTATATGTAATTTAAAGTTTATATAGAACAGCTTTTGAAATTTAACGTTTCCTTCCATGTTTGAAATAATCATTTTGTCTTTGTGTATTGTGTCTATTGTGTGTCTAGGTGCGCGAGTATGAGTTGAGAAAGAACAACTTTTCAGACACAGGAAACTTTGGCTTTGGTATCCAGGAACACATTGATCTGGGCATCAAGTATGATCCCAGCATTGGAATCTACGGCTTGGACTTTTATGTGGTGAGTTGTTAATGTGACCTTTTAAATTCACCTAAACTTAAATGTACAGCAGCCTGAGGTTTTATTTCAACATTAAAATGATAGAATGTTTTCTAAGATCGATTCAGCTCTTACACTGTTTTGGTATGAATGCTCGGTGGAGGATGTTGAAATGGACTATAATAAACAGACAGTAACTATGAATAAGAGTTTGTGGTGTTAATCAGTTAGAGAGAATGATATATTTCTTACTGACTGCAGGTTCTGGGCAGACCCGGATTCAGCATTGCTGATAAAAAGAGAAAGAAGGGACGCATCGGCGCCAAGCACCGCATCCGCAAGGAGGAGGCCATGCGCTGGTTCCAACAGAAGGTTTGTGTTTAAACTTGTGATTCCCAAACTGTCTGTGAGTGTTAACATTTACACTTTAATGCTTAATTCATGAGCATATGTTGTTTTTCAAAGCATGCATTAATAAAATGATTTTAATAGTTGTATCTCGCTGTCTATAGCACACTTGTGTTTTAGGTTGAAAGGCAGAACCTGTCCTTTCAAAATTTCCACTATAATTTTATTAATTTATTGAAACAATGTAACTGTTTGTTGAAGACCATGTTGTACCTTTATCATATTCTGTTTCTGTCACTAAATATAGTGAAGTTACTCTTAAACTGTTTTCCAGCCAGTTAAAATATTTTATGACTGTGAAGGATTTGTCTTTGTGCTTGACCATGTTTTTATAAACTTTTATTTCTTCTAGTATGATGGAATCATCCTGCCTGGAAAGTAAAAGGACCTTTTGACTTTGTAACAAATAAATAAAAGAAAAGCCCACATTTTTGCAGCCAATGTGTCTTTATTTAAAATGTGTATATTGAATTTAAAATATTGTTTAAATGTGCATATTTAAAGTAACCATTTTTAAAACTTAACAAAATAACTTAAAATAAAAAAAATGCACAAACCAAGCAGGTCTGAGATAAGAACAGTGTTGCTGAACTATAAAAGGGTTTGTTCACGTGCCCTTATGCGATGAAGATAAATGATTTATGTCAGAGAAACTGAACTATCAGGACTGTTGTGGATATCTTGTACGTTTCGTCTTCCAGGTTTACAATAATATGTTCATGTTTCATAAACTGCTTTTAAATGTCGCTTTATATACATCTGAAGTTTTCGAGATGGATAAGCTTGAGTTGTTTCGTTCTTAACAGATTTTAACATTAGTTAAAATACTAACTATGGGTCGCTGTTCAAGACCGTAAATAACTAGAATTTCGGTGCATAATTTAAATTGTGAAAAGCGCGCGTGGACGCATAAGATGACGTCACGCCGGCTTGTCCCCGCCCTCCGGCAGCAGAAGCGGAAGTTCCGCTGAGATCTGCGATAGCAAGAGGTGAGTTCATACATTACAGCTGTTTATAACTCTCTTCATCCGCTCTTACGTGTCGTTTTCTCTCTGACCTGCTCTGTGTTGGTCGTTATAGCTGATCATGTTGAGATACAGAAGCTCAATGTGTGAGGCTGTGGATTCATGATGCTCCAGTACTTATGAAACGATGTAACGGCTTAATTTATACAATTACTCGTGTCTGTATTACACTGGGATGTCAAATCTGAGCTAATATTCGCCCCATTCTCTGTTGTTGTCCATTCCCAGTCTTTATTTTCTCCTCTGTTTGAATATGAAATGATCGTGAAATCCTGATCTGTACTGCGAATGATAATAACTGATGTATAAGCTGATCAATACAGTGAGTTTTCATGTACATCAATAAGTTAAAAGTCAGGTGTAATGGGCACATATAGATTTTCTGCAGGTGTAATGGGCACATATAGAGTCTCTGCAGGTGTAATGGGCACATATAGAGTCTCTGCAGGTGTAATGGGCACATATAGAGTCTCTGCAGGTGTAATGGGCACATATAGATTTTCTGCAGGTGTAATGGGCACATATAGAGTCTCTGCAGGTGTAATGGGCACATATAGAGTCTCTGCAGGTGTAATGGGCACATATAGATTCTCTGCAGGTGTAATGGGCACATATAGAGTCTCTGCAGGTGTAATGGGTACATATAGATTCTCTGCAGGTGTAATGGGCACATATAGAGTCTCTGCAGGTGTAATGGGCACATATAGAGTCTCTGCAGGTGTAATGGGCACATATAGATTTAGATGGGCATGATTTGCTTTGCTAGGTGAAATAAATGTGCCAGCAATGATAATTAAAGCATTCTGCCTGCTGACTGTTTCCCATCACTGGTTTATATCTTTAATAACTGTTTATGCAGCACTTATGGCTTGTGTGTTTTGTGTAACTCTTTTGGTGTTGGTTTTAAAGCACTCCTCACATTGTATGTGTGGCAACAACATGTCTGTCCCGCTGCTGTCTGAAGCCGTGACTGTGTCCGGGACAGAGAAGGAGACAGCTGTGGTGAGAGATTCCTTAAATCATTAACTGATCAAAGGTTCAGCTGCTGTCTTCAGATTTATTCCTTATGCTTTTGTTAAAAGATGGAATAGATTCATGGACAACTTTGGTCTAAAGATGCAGTTTTCATGTCAAAATACCAAGAGTGGACATCAAATGCAAATTGACCCATTTCCTGAAGTAATCTGACCGTTTTAGACCCATTTTGTACAGAGGAAACCAGGCGCTTGTGGGCTTTGCAGAGATGTTATTCTCATGTGATATTCTGTTAAAACTGCAGGTGATCTTCCTTCATGGTTTGGGTGACACAGGGTAAGATGTGTTTATTATGTGTCTGGTGCTGGAACTTTTAATGTCCAGTAACCTGTTGTGTAAATCCCCGCTATGTTATTTATACAGACACGGGTGGGCCGACACCATGATGTCTGCTCGACTGCCATACATCAAATACATCTGCCCACATGCGTAAGTAATAGCCAATAAAGAGATGAATGAGTGTGGGATTGTCAGCCTCTGTTGTGTTTGTGAGGATGCAGTCTGTTGTTTCTGTCTTTAGACCTCGAATCCCTGTTACCCTCAACATGAAGATGACGATGCCCTCATGGTATGTGACGTCTGTCCCTTATACCAGCAGAATGTTTACAAATCCTACTGCACTTGTTCAAGGATTCAGAATGTGGGATTCAAAATCTAAACCGAAAATTTGTAAAGTTTGGAAATCTATTATAGCACACGAGATGTTTTTTTTGGAGCATTTATTTCCTAAGAGAATAGTAGCCACGAGAATCAGACTGAGTCCATGTGAAATTGGCCAGGATCAAATACTGAGATGTTCTGAAATTCAGCTTATGCTGATAATATAATTTGTAACAAAAACGGATCCATTTTCACCAGTGAACTCAGAGTTTTGGGCCCACTGTCGAGCTGACCTGTTTCAGGCCTCTTTAATTACAATGTCTGTTATTTGACTGTCAGGTTTGATCTGATGGGTTTAAGTCCAGAAGCACCAGAGGATGAAGCAGGAATAAAGAGAGCAGCAGAGAACAGTGAGCAGACGTTCACATCAAGAGTATAAAGAGACAGACAGACCTGTAACACAACACTGATATGTGCTGAGATTTGATTATGAAGTACATATAGACTGTTACTCTCTTCAACAGTTCAGGCCATCATTGATCACGAGGTTAAGAATGGAATCCCATCCAGTCGAATTATTCTCGGTGGCTTCTCTCAGGTAAGACATCTGCTGGAAACATTTCTACAGTCACTCAAGTCACTGACATTGCAGATGCATTGCAGCCCTTGTTCTGAACGTCAGGTTTGTTAACGTGATTTGGGAAGATCTGTGAGTGAGACTCTTGTCTTGTGCTCCTCAGGGTGGAGCTCTCGCTCTCTACACCGCTCTGACCTCTCATCAGAAACTAGCGGGTGTTGTTGGGCTCAGCTGTTGGCTTCCACTTCACAAGTCCTTCCCACAGGTACAAGACAGTCGTGTGTGAAACTGTGTGAAAACATGGAGAAAGAAAGTGACAGAAGTTAAACTGCTAAACGTCACATCCAGCGTTTATCTACGGTAAGAATCGGGTCTGGTGATTCTTTAGGCTGCCAGTGGAAGTGGAAACAAGGAGACTCCAGTTCTGCAGTGTCACGGAGAGAGGGACTCCATGATCCCGGTGCAGTTTGGAGTTCTGACAGCAGAGAAGCTCAAAACCGTCATTCATCCAGGAAACGTCATCTTCCACACCTACCCAGGGCTCATGCACAGCTCCTGTCCTCAGGTGACTCACAGATTTGTATGCAGGAACCCACAGAACCTCACAGAACCTTCACTGGTTTAGTATTATCTTCATTTATTGTTGTTTGATTTGAGTATTTACATTTACAGTCTAACGTTTAACCTGCATAAAATGTTTTATTTTCACAAACATGCGCTACATTAAAAAATCTGTATACAAAATTATTGTATGTACTGTATTGCTGAAAGTTTTTGTGGTGTTAAGTCGTTGTTTTAGGTTCCAATACTCATGAAAATAACATTAATTGCTGAAATGACTTGGAGCTTGATTTACATGTCAAATGGAAACACAGTCCTGCTCTCACCAGCAGCTTCTGTGAGTTCATGTGCTGAATGTTAAAGTCAGTGGATCAGCTCTGAAATATTCCAGTTTCTCCTGCAATGGAAACATTTGCTCGTGTGGCTCGTGCTGCTTTTGTAGCTAACACAACATTCTCTGATGGTTGTGCTTTACAGGAGATGTCTGATGTGAAGGAATTCATTGAAAAGCAGTTGCCCCGAATCTGACCTCATTCTAACTCACTGTGACCCTTAAACACTGACCTCTGACCTCCGACCTGCCATGCTCTCAGAGGAAACAGCCATGATCCCCTACAAAACAAGTATTTAGTTGTATATACTGTGAACATGCATTCAGTATCATCTCACGGCTTTGTTTGTAATTTCATACATTAATGGACATTCATAAGAAAACTGAAGTGTTGTTATAATGTGACATTTGTAGTTACATTCATACAGTACAACAAACACTTCTTTTACTGAAAGTGTATTACTGATGAGTTTTACATTCCCATCAACTTTAAACTGTTTCCCAGCCTCTCTTATTTTCTCTGTTGTCTTTCTGTCAGTAAGTAAAGGTAACATCAGACAGTTCTGTCACACTGAGTTCTGGAGGGTTCTGCTGCTGCAGGCTGGGCTGTTGCACTGCAGTGAGTTGTGATGAATTTTCATCATTTTGAAGTAATGGCATCATTTCTAAGGCTTTTGGCTTTGTGTTATAAAGTCATGAACTACTAAATACAGTTAAAAGACTCAATGGAAGTTAATGGCAGTACTTTTTTGGGTTAATAAATGATTTTGGAATATCTGCTTGTAACACAGTGTGATTGAAATGACTCATTAACACTCTGATGATCTGCCTGAATTCTCACAGCACTCACATCATCAGACATCAGATCATTCATGTACATACACCTCAGCTGCTGTATCATTATGTACAGAGTCATTTACTGACATGATGTAGTAATAAAAATACACGTCACAGTTATGCAGTGGTGCTGTAAGAACACTGCTGATATTAAAGAAACTAAATTACAACCTTTACTAGCTGTTAACACTGAAACATGGATACTGTCTACATTTCTCTCCCTGTTTGCTTGTATACATTTGGAAAATGATTT
>JAZGTK010007760.1:0-19031 GCA_036877625.1 Ambastaia sidthimunki
TTGAAGTATAATACTAATATAAATTGCAAAATCTTCCTGGCCGTGTAAGAAACTCACCGAATTAAATCCTAATCCATTTAGGAAAGTCATTGCAAACATGTAATTGAAATTAAACATGTTAGTATCAGATTAACGATTACTTCAAGAGTATGAATTTGCATTTAAATACATTATGTATTCTCGTTATTTAGAAATATGCACTGTTGTTTTATCGGGAACCACATGATGGGGCAAGATAGCTGCTAGTAATCCACCATGCACGCAGTTAATGTATTTCTATTGTACGAATGAGTGCAGTCTACTTGACAGCTTCGAATGAAAGAGTACGTGTTTAAAAATAGAGGTTGTGTTTTTTTTTTATTTGTGTGCACATGCAAACTACACAATACATGTCAAATTTGTCCAGACAAATTGTTTTGGTTTTACAAAGAAAAATTCCACTAACAAGGGTTTTGAATTGTTGGGCTTAATTTGTTACTCATGAAATGAGTAAACGGTATATGTAGGCAGTGTATAATATATTAATATTTACACATACAGTATACAATACAATAAATATACAGGATTTATAATGGTATGCTGGGTAAAAAATAATAGCTGGCTAAACAGCTGTACTTTATCTATAATGAGCCATGGCTATTGACCAATCAGCATTAAGGACCAAAACTATTTATTTTATTATCCAAAATAAACGTGGGTATTTTGGGAAATGCAAACCAGAGCAGTGTAAAATGATTTTATTCTTCTTTTATGCAATCTTACCGTTTTTTTTCCCCAATTTGGAACGGGGAGTAGGATAAAATGGCCAACATAATCTCTGCAGACAGAGGATAGTAGTTTATTTGGACCCTTAAACAACACATGGAAGCGATCAGAGATCAGAGGGGATCAGTTTTGTCTTATAAAAGTACACACCGAAAAGACTTATTTTGCAACACAAAATTAAGTGTGTTTAGGGGGAAAATTCCACAGGACCATTTATAACAGATGTGATAGTTTTGATCATTAATCAATGGAAAGCCCAGCAATCGCAAGCCTGTCATTTGTGTCTGTCCTTTAGCGTGTTGAAAGCATGTTAAAGATGACACCAATATATGAAAGATGTTTACAGGCATGTGATTTAGTATCCTGTACTAGTTGTGGAATCATGCTTTTAATGCTTATGCTTAAAATGTATATGGAAATAAACTAGATATGTTATAAAAAAAAAACTTTATACTGATCCACTGAACAGATGTTTGATATACATTTGCAATCTCCTGACCGGGTGAATCTCACAAAAACATGTCCAGTTCACCTAACCACAAAACAGTTCTATTGAAACAGAAAATTTGGGCGATATTTCAAAGGAATCCACCCCCTTTCTTAAACAGCCAATAGGCTTTAGTTATATGCAGCTATGAAATATAATTTCCTGCTTGTGGGTGCCAGAGACGTCCTCATTCTGAAAAGCATATGATTAGCATTTGATCCTGATTTAATTTGTATGTGTATAGCTATGTTTGTCAAGTTTTATATTTGTTTGTTAGTACACCAGTATGTAAAGTAGATTTCGAAGTATGGAATTTGATTAAAACAAAGAAAAATCTCAGTAAGCAAACTCTCCGAACTGTAGCCAGCAAAATTATGTTTGAAGTGTACACAATGTTCCTTTGCTATACAAAGATAACTATGTAATAGCCAACATGATAAAACATATCCACAGAGCAATAATCAGTTCTTCGCGTAGGTCTGCATAGCATCCTCTCTAGGTAATTAAGTTTATAGACACATTGCATCTTGGGAGAAAATTCTCAGAGGGTAGTGGACCAAAGTCTTCCTGTTAATTTCCTGTTTACATTTATAGCTAGACCCACAATTCAAATAATTGCATTGTGATTTGCGTCTGACATTGTCTCGTTTTATCGCTGTCTAAATTGAAATGTAAAAAGACAACAGGGGGCTGCCTGCAGGGATGGAGCTGTAACCTGCTTTGTCTTACCACCAGTGAAGTCAAGCTCTCTGAGGATGCCAACGCCTCCATCTGTGATTCTGCAGGAGGTTCAGGTCTGTTTGTTAATCAGCAGTGTAAGAGAGACAGATGTGCTGCCCCTCACACCTCACAGGTTGAAGCTCAGTTCAGCCCTCTTCCTGTCTCACTGAACTCTTATTAGCACATTCTGGTTTGCTCATTAAACATTTGCAGAAATGTGCCACCAATCACCTCAGATTGCTTCCAGCCTCGCTTGGCCGTTTGTGAGGAGAGAGGGAGAGGAAACATAGTAAGATGGAAAAAGTGAGTGAAGGGACAGAATATTTAATTCAAGTGTTATGTATTGCCAACAACAGAGATGAGGACCAGATTTAATATCAGATCTCTGCTTTCCCTTGTGTCACATTTGTCTGCTATGAATAGAAGTCTGTTGTGCTTAATCACTGATTAATTTATGCATTTGAGAGGTTTATTTGGAAAACTGTTTAAAATTGTATTGTTTCATGCATGACCTGCTCTCTATTATAGCAGCTTCAACAGAATAGAGCTCTGCTCAATAAAACCACCCACACGTAATAGTTTATACATTGAATTATTACTATTTCTTTCTAATTAATTGCTAACTTCAAACTAATCTGTTAAATATTTAATAATGCAATAATGTTAGTTATTTTACTTCATACAAGTTATTAAAAAGTGATACCAAATAGTGGGGTCCTGTGGATTGATTGAGAGTTAGATTGGCAGGCCCCCGGGTCTATATAGATTAAAAACTGCTGATGTAGATGGTTGAGATTTGGGTACATAAAAAATAACTCATTCTTTGTGATCCTCAAACAAAAGAATGTTTACAGCTTTTGTTTTATTTGTTGGTGTTTGCGAAGACAAACTGTCTGAATCCTGGAATATTAAATCTTGATTCCCTGAATCCTGGAATATTAAATTCCAACACAGAACTCAACCTGGACTGTTTGTGCTCATTTTTACTTAATTATTAATTAATTACTTGGCCTTGGTGGAGATGTTGTATTACAGTTTTTTTCAAGCAATCAATAATTTTTTGCAAATCATTGAACAGGGTTGCAAGAGATGTAACGTTGCGGTCATTAATTGGTTAAATGTTTGGCATGAGTAAGGCATGGGTGCTCAGTCCTGAGGCCTGTTGCATGTTGCATAAACATAGCTGCTAAGTTAAGACTGTGTCTTATTAACTAGTCGGACCAACTAGCAATTAGTTACGACCATTAGTTAATCAGCCATATTGGATAAAAAATAGTCCAATTTACCTTTAGATGTAACTGAGTTGACCAGTCTTGGGAAAAAAATAGATGACTAACTTGTAAGACTAGTTTAAGCAGTTTATGCAATTGGCCACAGGTCCTAAAGATCAACTGTTCTGGTTAGTTCCAATTACAATCACACTCTAGCACACCTGCATGTAATTGTCAACTGAACGCTGGATCAGGGATATTGGAGTTGAACCTGTGCTCTGGAGCAAAGTGAAGTTAATAGGCTGCTATTACAAAGAGTACAGCTTCAGTTTGTTGAATGGTGAGTTGTAAGCATTCCACAACTATTAACTATCAGATTATTTCTGAATCGCTGTACTGCAGTTTTAATATGACCTTTGAGTGAAATACTGTCTGGATTATGCCAGTTGATTGTCTTAAATCATTTCAGTGTTTATTTTCTGTATGAGTGACTAAAGCAAAAATGAACTAAAAAAAAAAAAGAAATGCTTTAGTTACACTTAAATCTCTCTTCATGTGAATCTGAACAGACATTTGTAGGTGAATGCTTTGTAAAAATGTCTACAAAGGTATGTTTGAAAAGAATAAATGGAAATAATTACCACTGTGGTACAAATGTAATTTTTAGGAAAAACAGGGATAAGGTGAAATGTCCTGGTGTATATTTGCACCATTACTTGCATGATGTAGCTGGTTAAATGTTTATATAAATTTCATGACTGACTCCAAGCATCTTAATAACATAAAACCACTTTTGTTGTTTTTGTGGAAATGTAATAAACCTCTTTGGTTCATAACGTTGTACTACTGCTTGCCCATTTAATGTCACTTAAAAGGAGTGAATGATAAATATCCTGTCATTAAAAAAAGCTGTTATTTCAGGCATGCTGAAAAAAAAAACTTACAAGTTGAGATCTATTGCATATTTAAAGAACGGCAAAAGGACTATAAAGTGAAAAAGTGCATGTAAACTAATGCAGTCAGACTGATTCAGTCGTGCTAGTTATATTGCTAAATAAAACTATTCCGATGTTACCACAGAAAGCATCTTTGATTACAAAAGATTTTGTAAATGCAATGTGTTTTGCAAATGTGTGTGATTCAGATAATATCAACAGACTTTCTGTATTTGAATATGCACTTTCAATTTTCCCACAGATGACAGTTTGGCAGAATGTAACTTGTAGGCAGAAGCGAATCTTATGAGATCCAGTTATTCTTTTATGCTTTATAAAGTGGAACATGGCACAGCTGCGTGATCTCGATTAGACTGCTGTTAAAATAAACGCACATGTGTCCAGTGCTACTTTTATTGAAAAAATATTTTGAATGGTGAATAACGGATTTTGGAAAATAACACCCACTTCCCTTGTCTGCTTTTTCTCCAGATCTTAATAAGATAAAGGGTCTTTGTTCGGGGATAAATGCTAGAGACAGAGAATATTGGCCAATTTACTGTTTGGCCTTATTTGTGTCTGTTACCATAGCGACTACTGTCCTCTGACCTTTCAGCAGTTGTTTTGTGTCGGGTGGTGGGAGTGAGTGAAAGGTGTGGGCACACACAAATAGTCAGTGAGCGGAAGTCTCTGGTCACTGATGTATGTGACGCTCCCTTTTTGAGTGGCCTCAAAATATTTGTGTTCACTTTAAGCATTTAAATCATGCGCTCATTCTGGTATGTTACCATATAAGGATATTGTAAATACAGTCTGGTATGTTTGTTCTTTGTGCCATTTTGTAAGTGAAAAAGTTACCAATTAATCCCTTGGGTACACATTGTTTCCTGGAGCTCTGCAGTGCTTTGAAAGTGGCCTGACATGAATAAAATGTATTGCATTACTGTACCTGTAGTTTCTGATTTCTGCACATCTTTTTTACAGTTGTACTGTTACTGTACTGTATCATACTAGTGATCATAAGCTTTTAAAGACAAAACTCTATCTGTTTGCTTTTGGCTACTTAAAGTGGAGACTGCTTGATGATGCATCATGAGTAATATATTTACAAAGGGACAATTGATTTGAGAGAACAAAAAAGCAGTAGTTTAAAACATTTAATGTTCAGTTTAATTAGAAAAAGGACCTTTTGAATAGCGATTCCACATTGAAATATCATAACATGCTGCTCTAGCAGACAGCCTTTTACACAAATTAGTAGTTTCTAAATGGTTTGGTCATGTTTTCCTTGATTTAGCTACAAGTGGATTAAAAAAAAGTGGCATCCGTGCCTTTAAAAACAGGCTTTTAAAGAGAATAACCTGTTAATGGAAAAAAAGACCACAGTTATGTTACTTGTTCTACATAACGTTTATAATAAGAACAATTAATCAGTTTATGGTGTGGTTATCTTACTTGCCTGTTTAACAGTCTATTTAAATGTGTGGCTCTCAGCACCGCCACGTCCGAACCCTAAAAGACAAAGAAACAATTAGCACATATGAGGATATTTGAGATTATAGACAGATGACAGTGCCTGCTTGACTTCGTGAAGTAACTAATACAGAAAGTAGGATAAAAGATTAGAATACTAGCCATAGGAAATGCATGAATGACAATTGTTAGCTAAGTAGGCTAATCTGTGCTAACTGAAAACAGCAGAAGAAATGTGTATAATTACAGTACATAATTTTTTTTTTTTAAGACATCAATTTACATGTTTGCATGGTTAGACTACAAAAATTATTCGGTGAAAATGAAAGTTATTTGTGCTAGAAATACATTTGCATTGAATGCCACTAAATAATGCCAGATGATTGAATAAAAAATTGAATAATGTCTGGAGAAAAGATAGTGGCAGTTTCATAATCAGGGACTTTCCCACAACAGTCCCCAGTCTAGAGGTAAAGTTACAAAGTAAATCACTAGTTCGTATCATGTGACGCTCTAGTAAAAGTGTAACCTTACAGCATAGTAAAATAGAGCAATTATCCATTACTTTGACACACTGCAAATTGGAGACTCACCTTTGGGTCCAAAGAGCGCAGAGTAGCATGGGTTGTTACAATAGGGCTTCCCATCATGCTGTGAGGTAAAGCACATTAGTCAGTCAAGAGAATGTTAATGGACTTGAATCGGTCCATAATATTCTGACAGCATAACCCCCTGAAGTGTTTGTCAGGTGAAAGAATGCCAAAAGTTAACAGGACTCTTTATTAAGTCTGGTAGATGAATCTCTGTTCTGTCCCAATAAGAGTTTGTGTGTTTTCTGAATCAGTTTACCTCTGCGTGTGAGCCAGCCGAGAGGGTCTTATTGCATTTCTCGCACTTCAGGCAGGGTCTGTGCCAGTCTTTGCCAAGCGACGTGACTCTCTCCGCTGAAACACACAGATAAACGTCATTTTCCAATTCGGAATATGGAAACCACCTATAACCAGATTTCTGCCGAATCAGAAAACAAAGTCATCCTGACATCAATGGGCAAATTAGTTGATGTGGTGCTATTATGTAGTTCAGGACAAACTTGTAACGTCAACAAGTCTTAATCTTGAGCCTGGACTGTTCACAGATCAGGCAGATCCACTCTGTCTACTGTCTAATGAGCAGAAAGAATTAAGACAAGTCTTCTCGGCTTAGACGGTGAGAATACGGGTGGGTGTGGACCCTGCATGCAGGACACTCCCAATAGAATTTATTCCTCCCTTACATTAACAAAGAGGACAATAAAGAAGTCTTTATCTCTAGCAGAAAGAAACAGCCCTCATGATGAACATTGAAAATAAGTGGGAAGACGAGACAAGGTTTTGTATGCTCTGATGTCTCCAACAGAGGAGATACTCAATTTGTTCCTTTCACAAGGGAGGTTCTGGGCAAGCGTTTACATATTATGGATGCCAAGGTCTGTCTGAAAGCCTGACCATGTGGAAAAGATGTCTGCTTTATGGCTCCCAGACAACAGAAGACCTATTTCAAGTCACTCAGCTTTTTGGCAAAAAGACCAAAGGATTCACAAAGGGATGATTTAAACTTTCCATCTGTGATATACATATGTTAAAAATGTGATGAACTGTTAGTACAGGCTCCAGACACAGTGTTGAGGGATAACACAGAGTACATAATGACCGTTGTTATGAAGCTGCCATAATTGCTACCTGTCTCAGTCAAGACATGTAATGTAACACTATAGTGGACTACACAGGAAGCTCTTATGTTTAGTACTGGACAGTGAACACATAATCCAGATGAACTGGGAGAGTTGGATACAAGGTCAATGGTCCATGTGAAATAACAGTTAGGAAGAAAAAACAAGGCAGGAAATCACTAGACTGGGATTGGAGCAGCAGTCCTTGCAACACGGCCAAGAATGAGTTTGGTCATCTAAACCACACCTAAGGCTGTAATTACTTAATGTCCTTCCGCAGGCCAACACATACTAATCTTTCTTTTGGTACACTAGACAATACAATGAGTTCTAGACAGAGTTTAAAATCTTCAACCCACTAATTTGTCATCTGTGGTTAGTTGACTTACTCTTATTATGTGAACCATCTATACTTACTGACTACAGAGATATATATTAGTCAGAGATTACACACACATCAAAAGAACTTTCTCATTTAAAAGGACTATAAAGTCTGTTTTGTCAATGCTGGTTGACAGAAACTGGCCAAAACAACATGGCATGTTTGTATTGGCTTATGTTGTATTGTATATCAGCAAAGCAGAAAGCAAAATGAAAATGGAAAGGATGGTCAATTTAACTAAAAGGACAAAGCCCAAACCCAGACTTGCAGCAGAAAAACAGTGACTGAACTTGAGTTCAGGAAATGCAGGGGTCAAGACTCATATCAGATTTTTTTAAATCTATTATTAGTATAACACAATTCCTGGTTGCATATAACCAAATTAACAAAGCTCCTTACAAACGTATCTTGCTTATTTCGTGGTGAATTAAATATTCAAATAGGATGATGAATCAACCATGCAAACAAGTTACTTTACAGTGTAAAGTGCATATACACATAGTTCAACACTGCAACACTCTTAAGTGTAAACTTCCTTTTATAAACATTTCTCTTTAATATACTATATTTTTTAATAATTAATGTACTGTTGCTATGGCTACAGCAAAGTCAAGTAAGTCTGCACAAGTTACTTTATAACATGCGCTTTGCAATAATTTTAAACGGGAAGCACGTTTAAGTTAAGTTTCACATTCTTCCTTGTTAATCCCCAGGGCTGTTGGTAAATCATTTATTTTGACTAGAAAAATCGAAATAAATTGTAGGCTATAAAAACACAGAAATAAAATAAATGCACATTCAAAGTGCTCTAAGTAGTTTATATGCAAATGACAATATTTTACATAAGTTTTCTTACCAAAATACACCTCCTTCTCGCACTTGGGGCATTTAGGCATGTTTGCGATGTTTTAGTTCCCTGAAAGAGAAAAGTCCTGTTTGTAGTCAGCTGAGATGGAGAGGAGCAGCGGTCCACCTGCAGCCACGCCTTTGGTCTGAGCGCATCTAACACAGAGCCTCATTTATAGCGCTGTAAAAGAGTTTGCACACGGTGACAGAGAGAGAGAGAGAGAGAGAGAGAGAGGCAGAGCGAGAGCGCGCGGCGTACACGTGCACAGAACGCGTGTTATCACCAACTTTACTATATGCTGTGCTGTATTTTTATTTGTAAATTATTTAAGTTTTTATTGATGTTTTTCCAGCTATAAATTAGTTTTTCTATGAAATTATTTCATATGTAATTTCTTTATGATTTGCATTAATTTATATTTTTGTTTGGAGATCAACACTGGTTTATTTCATGTTTCCAGTATAACCTTTCTTCCTTTCTTCCGTTCTAGTCCGCAGCAACCAGTTTGAGTACAGAAATTTCATTCTGCAGTCAAATTCTGGGGCTCATCATTGTTTGTTTGAACTGAAAACAAGATAAGCTCTCTGCTTGTTTGAACTGGACAGTAATCTGATCTCTGTACTATGTCTGATGTGTCTGTACAACACAAACCTTCCTTCCACTTTATTGGGATTGTCCTTTTCAAACAACCACGGCATAACTGTCATACACACAGAAAAAGCTGTGACATCACCTGGAACCTGATGTCTTCAAACAACCCCATATCACCAGAATACTAAATTGCTGCTTCTCTCTGTGTTTACGATAGTTCTTAAATTGTTACTAGTTCATGTGCAATAGCTATCAGTTGTATATATATCAAGTAAATATTTCAGGAACTTTTTCACACACACAATAGTTTGCGCACATATGTTTGTGTAAACATGACTTTTCTAATAAGATAACTAAGCTAGTAGGAGCGCAATTGTGAAAAATGGTCAAAGCTGGTTTATTTTAGTTTAGGTTCATTTTAGTGATTCTTTGTTTATATTGAATTCTGTTTCCGTGGGCATTTATGTGCATAGTTTTTTTTTTTATAGATCAGATGTTTATGAAAGGACGGTAGAGTCTCAGCCCAACCAGGATTGGTCACGCGCACCATGGTAACTGCCCAACATGTTTTTATGTATGGCAAACGTATGCAGAACTATACACAGTTATATAATGATGTCATAAAGTTTTACCAGATGTTGGATAATTCATTTTGTTTAATTGTATGATATGTCTAAAATAATTATATATAATTATATCGCTATATGTAATTTAATTCTCTTCTAATTCAATGTAAAGGCTTTCACTACATTTCATATTATAAAAATAAAATGCATTTAATTTAGGTGAACTTTCATCCATTTCAAAAATTCTTCATAACGCCTCAGATTTGTAATGTGGCCTCAGACATTGGATCCCACTGTACATACAAAACATGTCTATGTGGACTTAATATGTATGTATATTGTTTTGAAATTATGTGATACACTCCCATGTATTTGACTGCATCCCTAATCCTCTCCTGCCTGATGTTTTGTGTTTGATTTAAGTCGACAGGTCTACACACAGCTGATGAGTAAGCAATCGCTCAGCTACATAATGCCACCCATGTTTACCCAGTCATGCCTGGCCATCATTCTATCTCTGCAGGCTCAGTGCCACTAACAACCCGCCCACTGTTTCATGTCTAGCAGCTAAAAGTTCTGGATCTCTTACTCTGTGAAGTCCCCCATCAGAGATTTTCTATTGATTATAATTTTCTCCCTTGTTGACAGTAGATTCAGAAAACCATGTTAAGGTGAAATAATAAGAATTTTTCCTGCCAGTCTCTTTTTAATTCTATTATTGTTGTCAATTTTCCAGCACCAGAAATGTTATCTGATCTGAGCACCCACAGGGCTCTCTTCCTCTAGCACAACACCAGGGCACCCAAACTGTTTAGATTAGGTGATCAGGGCCTGGGGAATAACGGTTAGCAGAACTTGGGTCATCACTGCCAAGTAAAGGGAGGGATGGGAACAGAAGCCATTTTGTGGGCTGATACAGATAAAATGTTACAGCATGTCTGTGAGTGAAAGCTTTAGAAGTAACACACACGTCTATAGACCTTGACAGCATGATTCATTTTTGGCTCTTTGCTGTTACATCATGTACACACAACAACGTGATAGTGTCGGAAGAACATAGGTGGGACAGTGTTGTCATAGTCACTTTGTCGTGGGTTCAGTCCAACTTCTTGACAACACAACTTTTTTGCAGAAAATGTAACACACCACATACTGTAATTGTACATACTGTACATTTTACACAGTTTTAACATTTTCTAAAGAACTTTTACTGTAGGGCTTCAATTTGTGTTCATAAACTTTGTGACATTCAGGCTTTATAAATTACTATATACTTACGTTTTGAGTTGTAAAACATGCAAGGAAATGTGAGTGAAGCTTTTCCATGGAAAACTCACACCTGCAATTCTAGGGTTTTGATTGGCTGTCACTTGCGAGGACATTGGTATGCGGTTGCTCAGGTTTTCGGAGAGGTTTTTAGCATGTTACTGATTGCTAAGATGGTTTGTGTGGTTACTTGGGTCCTGCTAAATGGTTGCCATTTGGTTACGTACAGGCCCAAACCAAAAGACTCCAAGTCTAATTGTTTATTAAAGTGAAGTTTGAGATATCATTTGTGTGTGCAGTACACATAGAAGTTGGATACTAAATATACTAAATACTGTAGTATTTACTTCAACAGTTTCATGTCAGTACAGTTAAAACTGTTTGTCTTGGAAAAGTATCAAAAGGTGAAAGGTTTACACAAGTGCAGGATTGTTTAAACTCGTATCGCGAGTATCATGTCACCCCACATGCAAGCAGAAAGACATTTCTGTTTGTATTGCAGCATGTTTGTGTTTCAGACCTAATGTTGTGTATTTAAGAAATTGTGGTAAGAAAACATGACTGTTGTAATTAAAAGGAGATTAAAGATAAAAAAAAGTAGACATAATCTGTTCACTTAGACTGGACTGATTAAAATGTGATGGTCATTTCCTGTACAGGTAAACATCATTAAGCGTAATCTTTTGGTAAAGAACTGGAAAGAATACAACTATTTATACAAAAGGAGGGAGTTTTTAAAAAATGTTGTTTCCTTAGCAACCAGTTATTATTTGTCATAGTTTACATCCTGTGCCATGGTAACCAGAAAAAAACAGGATATGATGTTCCTGAATGTGTTTGGACGATTGTTAACGGTTTTGCATGAAGCTGTCCTATTATATCAGCCCATGTCACTGCAATATTACAAGCTAAACTGTTCAGTTTTTATTGCCAGACTTGTATTCATCAAGTTGGACAACATAATGTTTTTGTATAGCCTACTGTCTTTTTTACCCAAATTGCAAACATATGTGTTCCTGTAGCTCAACTGGTAGAGCATTGCGTTAGCAGCGCAAAGGTTGTGGGTTCGATCCCAGGAAAGTACTGATAGTGTATACCTTGAATTCACTGTAAGTCGCTTAAAAGCGTCTGCCAAATAAATAAATGTAAATATGTGGCATTTAGTTTTCCTGTTTCCAACTTTATTAAACATTAGAACAAAAGAAATGGTGCGTTTCCTAGCCTGTTGCTTACTAAACAGTGTATTCTGCTTCATCCCCCCCTAAAGATTTATAACACTAAGCTGGTTCTCATTTGTTACCGGTTTTGCATTAAACACCCATGTTTCACGCTGTGATGTAATTGGCATTTATTGTTCAAGGAATTGTTACCTCAGCTGACTGGGAATAGTTCCAGTATAATAAACTTCCCTGTGAATGCTGAAAGAACATGTCACATGAAGTTTAGAAGGCATCACAACAGCGTGATATGAGCGCTGGACACACATCAGCTGAGCAGAATATCATGTGAATTAGTTCATCCAAAATTCTTTCTCTTTCCATGCAATTATGTTGTATGGGGACTAAAGCTTTACAAAGGATGCAAAACACATTTAAAGTGATTCAAATGACTCATTCGCCACATGTTGTTAAGTCTTAATGTTGTTGTTCAATGAAAGCAGTTCTGGTGTTCAGCTCACTGAATCAATGGTCCAATCACTGATTAACACCTCACAAGAGATTAACACTGAGCAACAAGATAAATTTCAATCTTTCTTTATGATCATATGAGTTTAAAGACTTAAAGACAATATAACGCATACATGGAATATTTTTCTGAAACTTCTATGCTTTCACGTCCTTTAACTTCGTTATATTACATGAGAAAGACATCACTAAATTCTTGTCTTTGCAGATACACCTTCCGTTCAGTTCAAGTTTCACAATTTTTTACTCTTTGTTTCACTCATTTGATGGGTAGTTCAGAAATACCTGTGAGTAAACCAGAAGTAAACTGAACCACTTTATTTTGGCACTGGTTTCTTCTACCGCAGAGAAAATTACTCTCATATGCCCCAGTGGACTTAGAAAATCAAGCGACTGGCTTGGAAGCCCTTTCGCTGGAAAGTACCAGAGACAGAAATGTAACATTTCACAGGATTTTGTATTGTATTTTTTGTTAATTATGGTTAAATAAGCTTCAGTGTACATTTAAGGTTGGATATCATGCATGCCACTGTGACACTACATATAGTGCCATAAATCCATTGATACAAATCAGACAGAATATTTGGGTGGACTGCACATCAATGCGGTTTCCATTGTGAGGCCTGTGAATCACATGGCATACTGTAGATCATAAAAATGACCAATACAGCTTTATTGGTGTCCTGGTGAGGTTTCGGAATGGGGGATTTTCTTTGCCATGTACTTACAATGGAACTCATTCCAGGGCAGTTTCTATTTGTGTACTCTGGAATTTTCATTAAACCAGTTTGTCAGCACGGAAATGACTGCGGTTGCAATGGACAGAGTTTGGCTCGGGACTGAAGGGTTATGTCATAATGGAGTAACGGGCTGAGGGAAAGCAGAGCAGACAGGAAAAGACCTTACAGATAGATGTCACCATGGTAACCTGCCACTGTTTCACTGTATCCATTCCCCTCTCTGCAACTTTGAGGGATTTAGCACCTACCTGTACAATAAACCCACATCTAATAGAGTGAGAAAACTGTCAGCTTGCTAAAGGAAAACAGATTTTCCTGAGAAAAGGAAGTGGAGTTAAGAGTCGTCTTTTATTTCAAGCCAAAATTCTGCCTTGACACAAGCTAGGAAGAATTATTAAGGTTTAATATGGAAAATGTGCAATTTAAGAATCGCAGGGTGTGTGAGAGTAAGAAAATGTTGGTCCATATCCCTCTGAGAAACCAGGAGAATGGATCATTCTCATAGGCTCTGCTGTGTCTGGCGCTGCTCCATCATTGTGTTGTATCCATTCATTGCATTTAAAAAGAAATGTTTTGATTTGACAGACAACAAATGCAAGTTGTTATGCTGAATATGTGTTAATGTTTATTCTTCTCTGTGTGATAAAATCATCATCTAAGTGAGAATAAGACTTTTACTTGATTGATTTCTGCAGTGTAAAGTGTTTAAAAAAATTGCTGATGAATAAAACCGTACACGTATTTGGAAGTTGTTGTGGAAATCTTCGTGCTGATAAGGATTTTAAAAGATTACTGTCTAATACATAGCAGATGTGTAATATTACAGCGGTTAAGTCATCATTGAATATGAGGCTGAGAGGCTTGTGGTCGAATGTTTGTGAATACTGCTGTTTCTATAAAACAATTCAATAAATATGGCATTACTGTGGAAACGGCTGGTAAATCCACATTATGAAATAATGGCTGTATGGGATTATGGAAAAGCAATAAAACGCATTTGAGTTAAGTCAATATGGATGGAGCCCTGGGTGCAGTTTTCTCTGCATGGCTCGAATGAAGCGTGTTTGAATGAGGTTTTGTCATCTTTTGGTCTGTATCTCTGCTGGCTGCTGTTTCAGTTGCTAATCAATTGCTAATGACAGGTTAACTTGCTAACTATTTAGATTACCTTTTTTGAGGTCTATGTGACCCCTAATTAGTAACGCTAATCTTTTTCAAAAGCAAGAAAGGGGGAATTTGATTTAACATGTCTGTTCTATCATTGAAAAAAATATTGGAAGAAATATTCTGGAATGTTGAATGTCTGAGAACTCTCGGTCTCCATGGAAACCATTGCTCGACACAAACAAATACTGATTCGCTCTCCAGACATGAAAAGGAAAGCTCAGAGAAAATGTTTTCCCAGAAGAAAGAGTTTAACCGAAGGGCTGCTTTGATAGGTTCATGTGGGAACTCATTCAGTCCACTGAAGACTTCAGCCAAGTCAAAGAATAGCAGATCAGCTACTTTATCTACTGCAGGAAATGTCATTTTTGATTCTGCCCATCAACCCTTAACTCTGCTTAGCCTCAGTGTATCTACTGCTTCTGCTGAGCTGGACTGAACACGATTACAACAGTAATCAGTCCCATCATTTGTTGATTCTTGCATGTGCAAAACGCTAGCGTGTTATAGGTGGTTTGATATTGGCCCGAATAAACCCTTCTTGTGATACTCTGGTCCCTAGATATGGCTTGGTTTACTCTTTTAAAATAGGCAAATAAGCATTTTGCAACTGTTTTATCATCCACCAACTAAAAAAATAAATCTGAAAGTAGTGATGTTTGCAACCACTACTAAAAAAACATCTGTACTAAACTATTGTACAGTAACAGGAACAAACACCAACAAGTCAATACAGGGATAGTGGAACAATCCAATATGGAATATTAAGTTTGGAATCGGAACCTGTTTAAATGTTTATTCTGTCTTTGTCTTCTATTTTTATAGAAGGTTATGGAAGTGTAAGCAATGTACAGTGTGTTCCTTCACTGGTAGGGTGTTGTCGCTTTGGCTGCTGTGTTGGCTGCTCTCTGGTTTTGGCCTTTCCAAGATTTCAAGGCAAGGATGTGTTAAAAGATAAAGTCCATGAATTGAGGTTTGTCACTCTATTAGTGTGTCTAAATCAATCTACTATTTCTGTGTCTACAACTGTGGTGTGTTTCTGATCTGAAGTCCCAGTGGAAAGTAACAAAATAAGAACTTCAAACTAAAATACTGCTGGAATGGAAAAGTCTGGGTTGGATTAATGCTGGGAATGGAGCCCAGTTTTGACGCTGGGATGGGGAGATAAACGCGTAACAGGAAGTTTAGTGACAAAATAAGGGATATATTGAGGAAGACTTGCGGAAGGGCCAGACATGTCACATAATTAGTTGAAGTTAACGAAACAGGTTGTCTTCACCTGGAATCAATCATTATTCACTAAACAGGTGCAGCACTTTTGTATGCGAACTTTCAGTCCAAAAACCTGCATCTTGTTAATCTACCTGCAGGATGAGGAAAAGTGCTGTGAAGATGATGTTAAAGATTTTTGTGTTTTGCTTTCTTCCCCCATAAATTCTACCCTGGTACAGCTGTCTTCTGCAAAGCAGTTGTTAAAAGTTGCTCACGCCACTGTGGATGTTTGCTGTATGTGATCATAGTTTTTGTAGTACTGTTTTCAAAATAAGTTGGTATCGGTTCTAAAGAGACTTCAGTTGATCTTGACAGCCAGAAACTGAAAGGTATGCCTTCAAAAAATGTGCTTTCTAATGCAGGACAGATAATTGACTCCACTCAAGAATGAAATGAAGTTTCACAGCTGCAGTAGAGCACCTTTAAAACACACATTTTAGAACATGATATATTGTGGATTTAATTTTACAGACTGTGTTGTCATGTTTCCACCGTTGTTTAAAACCAATATCCACTATGAATGCAGTACTCATCACGTTAAAAAAAAACTTCCTAAGTTTGACTACAGTGAAATGATTCCAACTTGACAAAAGACAAAGACATCAACAGATAGATTGCTCTTATATTAACAGACTTTGCATTGCTGTTTAAATTGTGTGTGTGTGTGTGTAAGCAATGTGATTTCCCATATAAAACAGTGTTGTTTTTAGACTTGTCGATCATGGTTTAGCTTGTCTTGTCTCATTCATTAGCCTCTGCTTGTAGAAGCTGAAACTACATTATGTGGACAAGAGGGTATTTAATGTCTAAAGAAAGCTGTCTGTTGGCTTTCTCATATGCCCTTTTTGTCTTAATGGCATTAGTTTACAATTTAAAATCTACCATCTTTATGAACTCAATCAGCTTTATGAATTCAATCAGCTGGTTTTTGTCCATGAGGTGAGTGCTACACTCACCTGCTTAGCAACTGCTATTAAAATAAATAGGATTAGTAAGAAGAATAAACAACAGTCACCACATTCCTCACATTATCTATATGTACAAATATAACCTATACACACACACACACACACACACACACACATACAATTTCCTCAAAAAAGTAGCATAACTGGTCAACAGCATGTTTTAAATGCTGGTTTCCTGCATGAGATACTGGTGTGCTGATGAATCTATGATCAACCAGCTTAACCTGATAAGCTTTAGATGTGAAAAACATGACAATGCCGGTCCGGCACTAACCACAATAAACCAGTGTAAATTTATGCAGACCTATAAAAATCTTTATAGAAGGATTCATCAGTCTAAAATGTAATTGTGTCATGCAGCACACGCAGCGATTGGAGTTTATTGTTCAAGTAATACAGTGTGGGCTCTTCTGGTCTCTGTCATCAGAGTAACATTATGAAAATCAGGCCTTACAGAAGACCAGTAATGCATTTTTTTTTTCCCCTGCAGGGTGAACTGACAAAAGTAGAAGAAAGGAGATTTCCCATGATGCATCACTTATAAGTCTAAATAACACATGGCATCATGGCTGTACTAGATTAGAAAGATATCAAACTAATAAACGTAAAGTGCTTTCAGGCCATTGTGTTTAATACACATCTGTGTATCATTACCAGAGAAAGAAAAAAAAACATTGAACAGTGACAGAGACTTCAGACTATTTAATAGGATACAATAAAATATAATTTAAGAAGGGTTACAATGAACTGAAATAACTCTTTTGCCAAGTATATATATTTTTTAATTTAAGTTTGTCTAAAAGCATCTTATTAGATTCTTGTTTAAGCACAAAGATTGATTCCTAATTATAACAGAAATTCCATTAATCTAATTAGATTTAATTAATCTGATTTTCAATGGAATGTAATTAAACTGACAGATTTTTGCTTTATTTTAGTGCTGCAGTCCCCACATACCATCATCTCTTTATTTAGGTAAAAGTCATCTAGTAAGTAAATCTGCTTTTTACCCTATAGGAAAAATCTCTATTTCTGGAAAATGTCTATTTTTAAGCAAACACTCATTCAGAGCATGATGAATGATAATGTAAAGAATAGGTGCAAAAATCCATGTCCCACCCCCTCACAGTGCTGTTACTGTTTCCAGTGCCTCTGTGCCCGATGCTCATGGCTCTTTATTGCTGGCAAATGTTATGATGAACTATGGAAACCTACAGCACCTGACAATCCTTTAAATGATTCCACGTTTAGAATGAAACAAGCAGCAGGTTTTGTGTAGCGTCGGCCATCTAGTGGATAAATGTAGAATTATTTTCTCTGAACCTTAATAAGTCTCTTTATTTTTAGAATAAAAGCAAGTTTTCAAATATGTTAATTTTAAAATTAAGGGTGCGCCAAGTAACTATCACAATAACCATCCATATTTTTAACACCTTATGCTTTCTGTTGCTGTACAAATTGTGACAAAAACACCTTTGAAAACTTTGAATACACACACCTTTGCAAACTTGTGTGTGATGCTGCATTCACTCATATCAAAGAATTTTAGCTATGACTTTTAAATATTATAGTTCATACAAAACTTGGATTTGAGCTGCTGGGACAGATGGAAGCTACAATCCGATCTCTCTGTATCTGAAGGTTTAGGTTCAGAACTATCTGTCTTTTCTTTTATCTCTCTGAGTGGCTACAGCTGGTCTCCTTTTAAACTTAATCCTGCTCTGTTTGTCCAGATCGTATTGCCAGTTCGTCCACCTTTATCATGGGACTGCTATGTGTGTGTTCCCCTTGAGTTTATGCCAGTGGTCTGGAGTACTCCATCAGTCTGAGTACAAGTTCTGATTTCTTTTAAGAACAGTTTGTTTTCAGTTACGGAGTCCAGTAAATTAAAGGCATTCAGGAATGGACCGGAAGTGTATCCCGGTAACCAAATTCCTCCCTTGGGTAAGGCAGCCAGTGAATTTAGAGAGAGAAGCACAATAGGATCTTACAAAATATGGAAGTTGCATTGCAAAATGTGTAAACTGCACAAACAATGTTGCATAATATGTTGACATGATGTATAAATGAAGTCTTGACAGTTAAATGTTTAAAGGAATTTATTACAGTGTTTCGATAAGCACAGTGGTTGACAGACATCTCAGCTTGAATACCTGATTTATTGCATTAATGTGACATTTCACATTGACTGTAAGTGGCTTTATGTAAAGCAGTTTTACCTGTTTTCAGCATGTGGGCAGTAACTGTGATT
>JAZGTK010007761.1:0-19027 GCA_036877625.1 Ambastaia sidthimunki
TCAGTGTGACCTCATCACATCAGTCATGATCTGTGATGAATAACCAACACCAGCCCAGAACACAGATGTGATTGTCATATATCAGTTCATGTGGAGATTTCTAGACTGTTCCAGCAGAAGCAGTGAGACTGTATCTGTGAGTTTTTACTGTATTGTGAGGATATCAGGCAGCTGTGAGGTGCTTTACAGAAACAGAGCAGATGCCTGCTGTGAAGACTATGGTGTACTGCAAAAGCTGATATTTGAGCTTTAGGGCTGTTAGAAAGAAATTCTGGAAAAATGAGGCCAAGAGACAGTTTAAGACGAAACAACCCCCTAAATAACACAGAATAACCACAGCTGCAGATAAACATGCATCCTGTTGTAAAGACAAACTGCTGTTGTAAAGTCAAACTGCTGGTTTTAAGGGGTTGTTTTGAACTTGTTAACAGGTCAGTCTGAAATACTAGCTGCTTGTCTAGCTCTAACTACTCCAGCATTGATGATACATGATCAGTTTTGGGATGAACATTATTCTTGAAGCCATGTGAAGGGTTATAAACTCTGATTGACTGATTTGGACCGAGGCTGTTTTTCGGACCACAGAGCGATCAGACAGGAAGTGAGCGGAGGACAGAGCTCATGTGGTATGTGGGTCAGATGTTGGGCCCGAGCGCTCTCACTGGATTCCCTGCGTTTCTTAAAGGTCTGAAAAACCAACAGCAACCTGCTTTGTTCCTCTATAACAGCCCCTCTTAACACCTACACGCTACACTTGAGATGTGACATTGAGTCTGTGAAATTCAACACAGGAAAGAAGATCAACTCTTTCACTCCTGGTGTGCAGCTCCAAGTTTCCATGAACACCCAAAATGTATTAGTACATTTCTAACTAAATTAATAATTCACATTAAACTAATGCAGAAAACTAAACTAAAATATCATAAACTCTCTCTAATGAATCATTCTGTTTTCATCACTTTTGTATTTTGTACAGATAAAGGCATGTAAAAAATAATAATATTGTTGTTTAAATTACTCAGCCCGCTCCAAACCTCTGGCGCCGATCGGTACAAATACTCTAAACAGGCTTTTTGGATCCGGGCTGGAAACAACCTTAAGAAAACAAGAGCGAGGAGTGTATGTGGTCTACAACAATCTGAAGAAGTCAACTCATACCTTCAGTCCTGCTGAACTGACACAAAATGGTAGAAATTCTGGTCTGGATGTGGAGGGGGCTGATGGAAACCTGTATGATTTCTCTGGTTTATTCAGGGCAGAACAGCATGTGGTTTCCTGCAGTCTGAGATGTTTCAACATCTCTAAGTGCTTCTCAAACACGCAGCGAATAACCGCAGGATACGAGAAACGAGTTAAGAGCAGAGCATCCAACATGTGTCAGACCAATTGAACTGAGTGTTTATCGTTTGAAACGTTTCATTAAGAACATTAACGTCACACTGCATCAGCACGATCACGATTGCTGTGAAATGAGCAAGAACAAACAAATGTGGTTTTATTCATGTGTCACAGAGAACAAGGATTGATGTCCAGTGATTATTTTGTCAAACGCATCATTTTAAAGTAACATTTCTCTCAAAATGAAAACTGTCACCTTCATTAAGAGATTTTGAGTTAAATGCTCCTGTATGCCAGTTTGATGATAGTTTACATTATTCTCCAAATGTAAATCAAATGTTCAGAGGTTTAGACAACAGTTGAGAGAGAGAGAGGTATAGAAGAGATGTTTTAGCTGAGATGAAGGTACCGCAGTGTTCTGGGTGGTTGCAGTTGAAATGGCTCTCTGGGAGTTTGTGCAAACGTTGATCTCTTCTAAATACAATGTTATCTTAATCGTAAAGTTTTAGTGCGAGACTGAAGTGCTGCTTTTCTATGATGATCTTTGCAGATTCACTGACAAATGTTCAACAGCTCTGAAAACGGCACTTAAACACTTGAATGGAAGATTCCAGAGTTATTGCCCAAACTCTGTCCTCCACATTTCCTTTCACAGTGGCCAGAACTCCACAGCTTTCCATATTCTGAACTTCAAATCATCATCGTAAAAGTGAATCAAATCAGAAAGTCAATTAGGATTTAGATCCCTGTTAAAATTGAATTCATCTGTCTCTACTTCATACAAATAAACACGCTCTTTAGAAAACAGGTCACCAGAAAATAAAAACTCTGTCGCTGTTTATTCACCCTCACGTCTCTCCAAACCTGATCAAAAATCATCTCTACACAATGATAAGAATTGATACTGTCACTCCCAAAAAAATGTATAATATTATAAAATAATGTCACGTTTTCCTGCTCTAAACAACCTCTCAACTGTTTGAGGCTCTTTCAGCTCAAAACGAAAGAGTCACTCTGAGAGAAAACAGATTCAACTTTAATGTGTCACAGAAACTCAGCGTTCAGGATGACTGGAAGCGTTCACACTATCTCAACGCTCTTCAGAAACAGCAGAACAAACAGTGCTGATGTGCGTCGAGAGGGTCGTAAAAACAGGCTACAACATGAGAAGGGCTTGATCCAAACATCTTGAGTGCATTAGATGTTGCGTGCCCGGTCAGGAGAAGAGGCCCCCAGGAGGGAGAAAACAGCCAAGAGCTCCACTAACCAAACAGATCTTGTGTGTCTAGAGACTCTGCTGTCATATGTACACAGTCCCTGATCTTATCTGGACAACGATGAGCTCGCCCTCAATAACAGATTCCTCAGGAGCCATTCAGTCTTCACACCAAATTCTGCGTCCAAACGCTTCCCTCTGAAACTCTGATTTCTTGATATTTAGATTTATGCATCTGAACATATGTTTGTGTGTGTGTGTGTGTATGAATTACGTATTCAGGCGAGTGTGTGTGTCTGATGTATTTGTGTGTGTTCTCTTACCTCAGCAGAGAGAGACTGAGATTTCCTGTGCAGGCTTTAATTTTGTTCTGGGCCTCCAGGTGGGTCATGCCCTCTGTGGCGATTCCATCGATGGATAGCACGATGTCTCCCACACTGATCTTAGCTTTAGCAGCTTTTCCTCCATCTGTCAGCTACACAAAACAACAATAATGAATATTTTAATAAATACAGCCTTGTAAGAAACAGCTGAATCACAACTCAAGGACTCAGGTTGTGGTCAAAACCACTTTGGCTTTGTTCACACAGTTCTGATTCCGATTTAGAACTGAATCTTTTACATCAGAACACTGCACATCAGTCAATTAGGCTCTCAGTGTGAACACAGAAAAAAATCTGCCTTTAAAAATTAAACTGTGCACAGAATCAGACAGAAGAAGCCCAACACATGAGTGATGTTCCAGTGACCTTTGACCCTGCTGACCTCAGCTGAGGAGATTCACTGAAAAGATGAAGACATCAGTGTGTGCTAACCTTTGATGCTGGAGTGTGGCAAGACGTTCACTGGATGAAATACCACCAGCCAGCAGTGGGGGGGGCTTTATTAGGGGCTTTAAATCTTATGCTTGGACCTCTGAGAGAACACAGTGCTGTTTGCCTTATCAGATAAGATCTGACAGGCTATTAGACTCAGTCAGATAAATGATTCGTATACTTGTTAGCGTTGGGTGGTTTACGATCTTGTCTGGGCTAATAAATAGCCCAATAGCTCACCAACAACAGCCTGAAACAATCGTAACTTACAGAGCAAGTCCACCATCAGAACTGGCCTTTAAACATGTTTACTGAGAGAAGCAAACAGAGACTCAAAGCATGTTTTCCTAATCAACAAAGGGTCACATACATTGTACCGGGTTCAAACTCAAACCTGACACGGTTTTTAACAGTTTCTATCTGTTGAAGAGAGCTGCTCAAGAGAAGAGCGTCTGCTTCACAATCCACTGCGTGTTTGTGTGTTAAAACCCACAATCTCATTCTTGTGTTCTAATTTTCAGGCTCCCTACACAGTGTTTACTGCTTCCTGTACCCTCAGCAGGAGACATCAGTAGAAGTCCACTTCATTTGACAGTACTTAATCATTTGAAATGTCCAGCAACCCCATCAAACACAGCCACAAGTTGCTCCTCTGTGGTGAAAGGCATTGTGGGTAATATTAGCACACTATACTGTATACTGTACTAACCTTTTTTAACAATCTGATTTGAGCCACACTATTTTCAGCCTTGAATACTATTAGGGTGTCTGGACAGGAAGAGCTCAGCACGACTCATGCAGATGCGCATGTGATAAATTCTGCAACAATGCAGGAAGAACATAAATCACTGCAGTTACCCCACATCACACCTGCTAGACAACAAGAGTAAAAACTAAACCAGTAAAGTACCTACATGCCTCCTGGTCAAAGAACCCGTGTTATTTTATCTATCTTTTATCCGTGTCTTTACACTCTCTGGGGAAACATGTTGTTGACACATATTAAACTTAAATAAAACATAAAGTAGTACTTTAACAAGGTCTTAAGACTGGTAAAGTTATAGATCTGGATGTGTAATGTAAAGGTTTAAACTATGTTGCAACAAAAGCTAGACTCTTCATTCAGACAGTCAAAAAAAATAAAACAACACTACAATAGGAAAATCCAAAAGGCTACAAAACCAGGTTTGATTCCACAACTCAATAAAAGCAAATGTTCAGATTCATACAGACACACTGAAGAGGTGAAGTGACTCTGAAGAATCACTGCAGTGATTCAGTCTCTGAATCAATCACAAATAAATGTGATGAGTGATGTGCTGCTTCAGCCTCACAATGAGTTTCGAGTACAATTCGTTTTCTTTAGATTAACATGCACTGATGAATCAGTCATTATAAGATCAGGAACGTTTTAAGAATGTAAACACAGAAACAGGAAAAGTTTTTCATCCTGACATGAGCAGTGAAATATGTCACTTATTCCAGAAGGAACTACAAAACGAAAGGTCACACAGCTTTCAAATTCCTGAGCACAAATCGGAGGAACAGCTCCGACACACACACACACACACACACACACACCTCAAAGCTGATGTAATGGACCACAGAGACCCCACTACATAAGAACAAAGACCAGGGCTATGGGGTCTTCAGAAGGTCAGAAGAGCTTGTTCAAAAACCTCCTGAAAACATGCAGACACACACATTAAAGAAACTGTAGCAGAAATGTCTTTCATTAGCACTATTACAGAAACCTCAGCTTCATAAACCTAAAGCCCCAGAGAACTCCACCCAAACTCACAATATCACACAATACATCACAGCTTTCCCTCATTTTCTGTTAATGTTTCAGCCATAATTACATGTCTCTGTTCTAAACCCTGCTGCCAACACACGAAACTACCTCCTAAAACACCAACACAACAAAACTACCACCAAAAACACCAACACAACAAAACACACAAAACTACCTCCTAAAACACCAACACAACAAAACTACCACCAAAAACACCAACACAACAAAACACACAAAACTACCTCCTAAAACGCCAACATACAACAATCTGACATTGTAAGATCTGATACCATATTAAACAAAAACATACAACACTCAAAAGCAAAACAGTCCATTTTTACTTAAGCAATTTTTAACCAATAATATTTAATATTGAATTGCTATAATCAGTATTTATCTTTGGGAACAGCATTTATATCTAGAGCACTTCTGATTTTCAGAACAAATCTCATTTCTAAAGAAGAGATGAATGCGTGTGAGAGCAACGACACGTGTGGACAGCTGGAGACTGAACGATGAACGCATTTGGTACCACCTGAAATGAGACAAAAAGGACAAACATCCTTTGTTTGGTATAAACTCAACTGCCCGGGTGCTTTTCGTTACATGTGTTTGGCAGATGAGAATCTCTAGAAGGCCAAATGAATGAGATCTTTGCCCTCTTCCACTTGGCAGTTGGTTCGAGCCCGCAGAAGCCACGCTGGTGGAAAGCTGCCGTGCTTCAAGGCGCTGGTTTTATGTCGGGCAGTAAACGGTAATGACCAGTTGCTGAGCTACGATACCGACAGTCTGTGGTCATTGTCCTTTTATAGTCATATGAGGGTCTTACATCACACACACTCGCTTATCACAGCATGAGTTCCACAAAACATCTCAACAACAGAGCAGAACTCAGAAGAACCAGCTCTCACCCTCACCAGACAGATCCTCACCTCAGCCTTCATCACCTTCTCAATGCAAAACTTCCAAAATGAAATCAGGAGTGTAACGAGACACATAACTGTCCTTTAAAACTTCACGAGCAATTCTGTGCTCTGCTGCATGACAAAAATCAGCAGCCATGTGAAAAAATGGGGTTTATAAAAGTTTGACTATATGAATAATTACAGAGCAGCAGTAATTCATCAAGAAAAACTCCACATGACACGAGAGTTCTGTTAAACAGAACAAACATTCAGTTCAGTTTTAACATGGACCGCAGCCAAACACTTTCATCTGTGTCTCCACAATTAGATTCATTAACCACAATCACACAAATTAAATTGAGCTGAAATGCCCCATAAAGATGCTTGATGATAAACTAATGGATCATCATTATCTGCTCAGAGTTTGACTGAACACACATCATACCCCACTCGCACATCACAACTGTGTGTGTGTGTGTGTGTGTGTTGCCAAACATGGACAGTTTTATCTCATGTACAGAAACAACATGTACTATTTATCATTTATAATGATCTCAATAAAAAATGCACCACACACTGTTATCTGTTATTCATATACACACAAACAGGTTATTTGTGGAATTTTCTGTGTTCACTGCATGATCTTAAAACTCAAGGACTTTAACATTCAGTCAAATGACTTCAATGACTCCTGTTTGTGTCTTATTGAATAATATAATCTTACAGGCTGTGATGTAACAGATGTATTTTTAGAACAAAATGTGTTATTTCCAATTAAGTTTTAGGAAAACACCTGGTTCACCTTGAAACCTGCATGCTTGAAATGTTGGATGACACAAGTATGACACAATGTTTTTCAGAGAAATCTCTCTCTGCTCCTTATAAGGCAACCAAAGAGATTTAACAAGCAGCCACCACGACTGTCTCCAGTGAGCAGCCATCTTCAAAATAAAGAGACGAAGAGCTTCATTCAGCTGTTGAGAGAGAAGCCATCAGCATCTCAATGTTCTTCAGTGAGGCCCTCTGGGAAAAAACTGGCTAAGTTTTCAACAAACTACAGTCTGAGAGTGGTCAGCAAAACAGAGCAACTTATCAACAAATCTTAACACTATAATAAAGATGAATGAGAAAAAGCAGTCATTTATCTCAATTTAACTTCCACAACTCTTTTCAAACTTTAAAAACTGAATTATTAGACAAACCTACTGAAACCCCTCAGTTTATTTTCACTCTTAATATTTCTTATACTTTCAGTCAGGAGCAAAACTGGCCTTTGAAAACACTAATGAAGGGAACTACAAGTATAAACTACCACATCACAAATGTTTCTAATGTCTTTAGCTAATAATCAACAACATGACACTTATTGCCCAGCCGTGTTCCAGACGTTTCTCATTCAGCTTAAGCAGAACTTTCTCAGAAACCAATCAGACGCGAGCAGTCTGTGTTCAGAGGGACACGTGGTGATCAGACCGCTGACAGACATGTGCCCCAGCCCAAACATCTCAGATCCATTTCCATGACAACACAAACAAAACAGAAGCTGGACCAGAAGAAAACCACAAATACAGTTAGAAACAGACTGATTACATGACTACTGGAATGCCGGTCAAAAGATTTCATTATGAATGTAAGTTATGAGCACACACACCAGTTCTGTGATTTTACACACACACTTGTGTGAGTGAATGTGGAATGAGTCTCTGATGATCTGGAGACATGAAACAGTCGCAGTACTGCAGTGACATGAGAATATGCAGAATTAACACTCACTCAACACCAAACGCAGGTCAAGAAATGTCTTTGGCAGGAACATAACCAGCATAATTCAGGGTTTGCAGGAATACGGCGCCCAGGGCGATAACAGAGTTTCAAGCAATAACAAATTTATCTGTCCACACTTAAGACGAAACTGCCAGAGTGACAAAACGTCAGTTTGACAAATAAACAGACAGACTGAAGAGCAGGAAACTGTCACAGTTTAAACGGATTACTGCTAAAACACTTCATGCTAATGCTAAATGTTCATTTACTATCTCTTAGGAATCAGAAGTGGTTGAGAGCAAGTTTAAACTCACATCCACTCCACATTCATCTATAAACCCAACCCACACAAACCCACTGAAGTTATAAATCAGTGAACGACATGAGAGATGAGCTTTCATTCAGTTCATGATTAAAACCAGATCACACCATAAAACCAAACCTTTTATAGACATAAAGATCATACTGGGAGTTTTACTACCACTGGCATTTATGAAAACTATCTGCACTGTTAAACTTCTCAACAGTCTGAGGTTCCTGATGTGTGTGAAGAGTCAACAGGTACAGAACTCGACACGTGACGATCACAACAACTGAACGTCTCTCCTTAACAATTCTGTAGCACAAATGATGCAGGTCAGGTTACATGCTGAAGTTTAATACCTTGAGTTAGTGGTTTTATAAAATAAGCAATAATAATGATGATGCTTGTCTTAGTAAACACCAGTAACTACAGTCACTGAAGTCATCGTGAAGTCATCACTGAAGACCTCGTTTTCAGATTCTTTCCACTGATATCATCTGATTCTGTCAATGACATCTGAATGGATGATTTTTAAATTCGGACGGCACATATAATAAAGCTCACAGTGTTTAATAAAGACTGTTTTGTTTTTGCAACACTCATAACCATATTTGGTGTTATAAATCTAAAAGAGAAAGATTTAAGAGATTTCCTGATCAAAGAGAAAACAGAGAGATTGAACTGAAATCAGTTCAGCTTGAAGGAGAAATGTGACCTTCTCCAGCACAAGCTGTAATAAACTGCTGGACAGCTTCTCGATTCCTTCATCTGGACTGAATATCTCAGTAATTCAGAGTTCAGGGCAGTTGAACTCTTTCTGTGAAAGGAAAAGATGAAACAGGAAGAGTTTGAAACTTCTAGACAGTGTGTAGACTTGAGATTATAAGTATTAAAGACTCTCTACAATCATTTGCTGCTAATTTTTCTAGTAGAAGCCAAACCAAGCAGATTCCAGCATCAGCAAAACCATTCCAGAACTGCTTCACAACACCTCAACCACATGTCACCACCTTCTACATGCTGATTCTGAAGAATGCAAACATTTTCATCAACCTCCTCACTGAGGTACGAGTTGATAAGTATCAGAATCATCCTCATGAAAATTCTTTGTTCTTTCTTTCTTCTTTGCCAACGTCACACAATCACATATAAGCCAAAAACACACCTGACATGAATCCATCCACAAACCAACAGCAGATTGATGGACTCCAGGCAAACGTCTTCCTGTGATTTATTTGTTTTCATCAGTGTGATCTGTCTACATGTGGAGAGAGAGACTGACACTGGCCATGAGCAATCAACACCTGCATCACGTAGCTGAAACACGGGGGCAACACAGAGTCAGCCAACTGCCAGAATCCAAAAGAGTTTCAGTGCTGAAGATCTGAAACCCCTAAACCAGCTTCTATATAAACATTAACATTTAAATATTAACAATCTTTACACACAGTTACACATTTAAAAAGTGCCCAGAGCGGTTTAAATTTAATTAAGTCTTTAGGTTTGTCACACAATTATAGATATTAAGGCAGACAGGCCAAAGCAGGAATATACAGCAATATAATATTCAAAGCAACCATCTGAATTCAATAAAAATACTCAATGCACCATGATGCAATTATTTAGTGTTGCAGTAGGTTCTGTAAGTGTTTCTAACATGATGCTCCAAACTTCTACCCAACAACTGCTCCACTGAACAGCTCTGGAGATCTGAAAATAACCCTGTGGTTTCTCTGACTGTTGGTGTTATAATTGTACTCTGTGTGTTTGCTCCCAAAAATGACAAGTTAGAAAGTGCCACAAAACATCTACGTACTCTAAAGTCGAAGCCACAGCGTTTTAGTTGACTTTTATTTGCCGGGAACCACAGAAACCTTTCAGTGGAAGCATTAAGAGGTGTGGGGGCCGTCCGCCAGCTCACCAGAACTGACAGAATGCCCAGTCACACCACTGGATCCTAGACAGACCGACAACTGGAGCAAGACCTGCAGGGTTCATACTGAGCAGAGAATGTTGCCATGGAATCCCTCAGAGAATTAACACAGCAAATGGTTGTGTAGAGTATACTGCCAAGCTCAAAGAAGGACAAAAGATCTTTATAAAACTCCATATGACTCATGGCCTATTCCAGACCTTCTAAAGCTATAAAAAACAAGAAAGCCATACTGCAGGAGCAGTGCAAGGCTAAATCATGACCAAACTTTCATTTTTAGATGAACTATTTCCTAAATGTACATTCTCTGGAAATCTGAGGCCCACTGGAAGCCGTTCGCTCTCATTAAAACATTTTCTGCTTATGTAAATCTAGATTATTGTTCTGGATGGAGTCTCGTTTAACTCACACGCAAATAAAAACCCTCACAATACACACTGACACACACTTAACATGTGAAATCCAATCACAGAGACGAAACGCTCTGTTCTTTAGCTACAAAGACATTCCAGTCTTTCCTGTGTGACATCAGCATGCTTGTAATGTGAAGTGAGGCTAAAGAAGCCATCAGGGAATAAAATAGAGTTCGGCACAAGTAGACAGCTAAAATTAGAGCCGATTTGCTCAGTGTGAATATCAAATGTCAAGCGGACACAAAGCAGATGCTCACTGTGGGTGAAGGTCTGAGAAGAACCTGGACTGAAGCTAAAGAGGTGAGGAAACTCTATCCAAGCAGCAGAAATCAGGGAACATGACTGTGTCACTCACAACAGAAACGGAACTGAGAAGTTGTGGCTGTAATCTCACTATCCAGTCTTACCAAACAAGGAGCAGAAACAGGAACAGAGAGTCATGGACATTTACTGCTTCCTTCTGATAATCACTGCTGGACGTCCCACATTTCAGCTGTTTCAAAACCCACTGAGCTGCTTTACTGCCCACCGTCCTCTAAAGCGACAGACTCAAATGTACTTATAACCACTCAACTCACAATGATCCCAACAGAGTTTGATAATAAAAAAAATCATGTGATACTCTAAAAAGCAGATAAATATGTCACATGCAAAAATAAGAAACACTCACATTTTTACTACATTTATCAATACAGCTTCTTATTAAATGGAATATGTATACATATATACATATATATATATTGATAAATGTAGTAAAAATGTGAGTGTTTCTTATAATATACATACTTTCATAATATTCATTTCTCTCAACCTGTAAACCATTATCTTTTACAGCAGCCTTCACACTGCAGGCCCAGCTCTGATGTCTAAGTGGGCAGCTTTCTACGTTTTATAAAAGTTTCTTTCATAAAAAACCTTTGCCAGCACATGCCCAGCTAAACAAGCCCAATCCAGTTTCTCACACGAATAAGACATAAAATCCCTGATTCAAGCTGCATAAACAACAATAGTTCAGTGTGGTGCTGTTTTATTGTGGATTTCACAACACATATCTGACTGAACTCTGTTACTAAGAGACAGCTGTGTGTTGATTCAGCATGATATGAAAAACGGCCAGATCTCGTTGTCTTGCTGGTTAATCATTCACAATGAGAGTTAATAAATATCCTGCGAGAGATTTACAGGCTTCTGTGACAGAACTCACAGAAGACAAACACACATTCATACGTTATTCACATTCACATTCACTGTTAAACACAGTTTACTGTAAACAACTCACTAGTGATTTGCATGAAACTGTGGAAGATCACCGTTCTGACCATTTCCCATGATTCATTGTGTTTTAACAGCCCTGTTTAAAATCAGTTTAAATAAACTATTCTGTTGCCCACAGACCCCTCCTGCATCTAAGACCAGACGACCTCTAAAGGTCACGATAAAGCAAATATTGTGTCGAAACTGAAGCATCCTCAGATCATGAGAACTGTTGCAAAATCTACAAAACTTCAAATCATTCACCGAGACATTCTTCTGTTGACAAACAGCTCCCAGAACAGAGTGTTACTGTTACGTCTAAGAATGAGAGGAAAGAAGAAACTAAAATTTCACGTTGATAGATCGGATCTCAGACGAATTTAGAAAAATCTCACAAGGCCCATTTGCTACTAGAGAAAGAAAACAGACATGAGGATCCTGAACAACAGTTTTGTCTTGAGGGTTTTTCATACACTTCATTTTAAACAGACTCCTCATTTCTGCTCTACCAGCTGCTTCTTCATGTCTCCTTCCTCTAAAAGCAGCACATAAAGCTGTCAAGACACTCCAGGTCCAGAGTTCATCATCAGAAGATTCAGTGCAGTGAACCACAAACACTCACACACAACACACAAACTTCTGCACCACACACACACACATGAACACACAAGCTCTTCCAGCAATGCAGGCCTGATTTAATCGAGTTTCCCCTTTAAAAGGTTACTTAATCTGTTTAATGTTTATAGCCACTCCACTAAAAACATCTGCTTTAATGACACAGATATTTAAAGGAAACTATCAGCCCCTTGAGAGCTCAGCTTTATTGCACCACAGTAATGCAAGCACACAAAGACACATGCTAAGAGTGCACATCAGTTAATTATGCACAACTTCACTGCATGCATTCATTGCATCTGCATTTTGGCTGTACACATCACTCAGAAAAGCCACTTCTAGGTTTTCGGATTGAGAAACAAAGACAAGTCTGTGGTGCTGCGTCTGGCCGGTGATCATGTCAACATCAGCACTTCACAGACACTTCTAAAGAGACACAGACTGCTGACCTGCTCAGAGCTGCATGAGATGAACAGATGCAAAGTAAAAAGAAACATCATCTAACCACTTCTGAAAATTAGGAAGAAGCTTTAATTTTCACAAGACTTCTCACTGTCATCCATCACTGGCAGGTTTAATTCTTCAGGAAGTCTTGGAGAACTTCTATAGATGAGAGTCGTGTTACTGTAGTTGACAGTGACCGCTCACGCAGCTTGCATTTAAACGACTCAATGTTTTATAACCCAGACTCTTTGTCTTTTATGTTGCTTATGTGTAATAAATCAAACACTCAAACTCTCTCTCTGAGTGTAAATCAAAGCGCTCATGGGACCAAACCGAGCAAAAAAATCCACTGTATTTGGTTTCAGAGCATTCAGACTCTTTTTCTGAAACATATGTTCAGAAGGTTATTTACACCATCGCTGTGATATTTTCTGCTTTAAGTAAAAGCTGCCAAAGCTGTGAATGTTTGAGTTTTTATTTTCCAGAAACATGTTTCTGATGGATGTCACAAATGCTAAACCCCAAACCCTAAAAGTCCATCATAAAAGTTTTGTGGTGAAAGCATCTGTAACATTTAAAGTCCTGCAGAACTCAAGCTCTGACTGGCAGCCTGTCTTGGCATGAAACTCATAAAGCGTGTCTACAAGTGTTTGTTCAACTGCAGTCAGAGCTTCAGGTCTGAACAGATCCAGGGTGCGGCTCCGGCCGTCCGTACGGGCCCTCACTCACTCTACTGCTAAAACTCAATACAGAGCTGAACACAGAAGATGTGACGTCAGAGGAAAATCTTCCTGTATGAATCAAAAGTAACCTGAGATAATTTCCTTCAAGCTCAGATGCTCCAAATGAGCAGCATTACCTAATAAGGAAGAAGATGTGAAATGAAAGATCTCCTTCCACTTTTTTCTCTCCTAGTTTTCCACTACAGATTAATCCTGGTCCCAGACTGCTCGTGTGGGTCCCTGCATCTCCCCCTCTTAGCTGCCGGAGAGTATAAATAACTTCCTCTAACAGGAAGAGCCATTATGTCCCATTGGGCCAAGCTGCAGTGGGCAGAGCGTCACGGTTCTGCTTGTGTCGTTCCACATGTCCTTCAACCCTTCATGGTGCCCAGAGCACTTCAAAAGAGGGCGCAGCAGACTTCCACTGCTCTCATACCTCACCACGCACCTCCATCACAGAAAACATAAAAACTCTATGCCTGAGACCTGCAGGGGAACACTGTGCCCCTCTGGAGCCCTGCTAAAACATTCACAGGCCCTATTAATACTTCCAGCAGAACATCCATCCATCCGCAGTGCTTATCTCTGAGATCTTTCAGCTGGGCGAGGTACAGCGGGGTTGGTTGGTTTCTCAGCCCACGCCAGAACTTGATCTTCTACTCCCAGTCATTACACAACGACGTGCATGGAACACAAGGTCACACTTTCCACTTGGAGCCCAGACAGCCAAACCACCATCCCATAAAAGGGTCTGTCGTCACGGTGACGCCCGAAGGAGCCTCTGAGCACTGGGTGGGCCTTTCTTCTGTGATCATCCTGAAGTTGCTCCATCACCGGTGGAAACGTACCGTCAGATAACAAAGGACATAAACATCCTGATACCTCAACACTGATGGAAGCCAGAACCGTCACCGTTCATTAGGCGCTACTGATGCACAGAGCAAAAGGTTAAAGAAGATCTATAGCAAACCGTGTGTGTGCAACCCGTCCCATACTCACAACAGAATTACAGTTAGTACATGCAGGCAGCTCTGAGCGTTCATCAGAGAACAGCTTATTCTCCGTTCAGAGAGGCCATGCCAACAACTTCTCACTCAACACACGCCAACAGGTGTCCTCTGCCAAAGCCAAGCTCAGATTTATGAGCGCTGAGCTTCCAGGAGTCTCTACTGGACTATCAGCAGTGCAGCTCTGATGATACATCACACACCTCTGAGTCCAGTGATGCATGTGGAAGCCAGGTGAGACACAGCGGACTGCATCTGAAGCTCTCCTGCCCTTATTCATAGATGTTAAGATCAACAGGAAGTAAGCCCATTTTAGGAAGCAGATGGCCTGTGTTTAGGCAGAACAGTTTTCACTTTTAGGGCGAAAACCACATCTAGCAACCAACAAATATATTAACATTGTGTCTTAGACATTCTTTATTTCCTGTGACAATGAACTCTAACTCAAACAGATGCTTGCTTTCCTGGTGGTTTTTTTTGGTAATAGAACCTTTAAATATTAAAAATAATAACCTTACATAAGACATTAAAATGAAAGTAAACATGACAGATGTAGAGCAGGACTGTTTTTAGCAAGTTTCGTTTTGATCAACAGGCACTAATGAGTCAACTGCAACAAGATCATCTAGTTATTCTACTGAATGTAGCACCTGGAACCTTTCCTGAAAACATGAATACCTTTAAATTGTCTGTGATAAGGCAAGACAAACACACAATGTTCTAACAGGATGAGTGCGAGAGATAAAAACAGACAAACAACAGATGAAAACAACAGCGAACTGTCAACTCTAAAAGAGTCCAGAAAGGTCATCTGTATTCTCATGTTCTCATACAAACTGACAAAAACAACTTTTACAGCTTTTACAGGAAATCCTCTAAAATAACATAATGCTCTGTGGTTCATCTCCCTCACGCTACCCATCATCAACCAGTAACAGCAAGCAACCAATCACAGAACTTTATGCCTCTGAGGTAAGAACAAGCCAACGCCCTGTTTCAAAATAAAATACACCAACACTGGAAATTAAAGCTGATGAGCTGATGGAGTGTTTCATGAGGTCCATCTGAGGAAGATGTGCTCAATGTTACAACAGTTCTTTTGAAACATTCATAGATCAAAGAGTTTGTGTTCTGGAAACAGACACTCACCTTGGAGATGGTGAGGGGCATGCTGAAGTCTTTACCGCCCTGCAGTCTGAAGCCCCAGGGTGATGGACCGATCAGGGACACGCTGTAAGAGTTACTCATGATCAGCTGGGTCACGCTCACAGGAAGGTTTGAGAAGTTCAAATCACAGCCTAAGAAACAACACAACAGTCCCAGCACATTAATGTCACTGGAGGTGAAAGACATTTATCATGTTTGTGTTTCTTACAGCTACATGCAGAAAAGCAGAAAAAATAGGCAGAAAAAACATGATCTACTGCAGTCTGATGCTCAGACGCATACTTCTCAGGACCTGCAGAGAGAAGTTTGGACAAACTCTGATGCCTGGAGTCAAATAATGTTGTGTCAACCGTAATATTTAGTCAGACATGCTATTTCCTGTGTAATCTAAAGTCAACACTGAGAACTCAACAACAAATCAGCCGGACAAACTACATTTCCTTTGAGAAAACACAACGTAACGCGAAAAGACAGCAAAACCAAATCAGATTTACGAAAAGGCTTGAGAATCATGATTTTGGCAGACAGAAATGAACAGTGTGGATTAAGGTCTACCTGTGAAGCAGATTTATCTGGAAAATGTTACAGGCCTTTCTAAATAAACCCGAGGACAGGCTGGTTCACAGACTAAACATATCTCATAAGTACAGATAACACAAAAGAGCAAACTCTATTTATATAAAGGTGACAGGTTGGGGGGGAGTGGGGGGGCATTCTCTGTGCACACAGACAATTATTTTAAGAGCTTGTGGGTGGGCAGTTTTTGTTAAGGTAAAACCCCAGTAAAATCCAGCACAAGCCAAAAACAAACATTCCAGAGGGCCGGATCAGAGTCCGGGGGATCCGTGCGGAATGTCCCACGCCTGAACTGCGACCGTTTTAGAAATTACAAGTAACGTCACCTGCTCTCCTGTTGTACAGTGTCACTGAGCGCCGGGATTTCAGTGAAGAAGGTCAGAGATGCTGCTGCAGCCAATAGCTGAGAACATTTTAACCCCTGACCAATCAGATTCCTGAGAGGCGGGGCTATTTGACCTTTCAGAAATTCAATTTGCTGCATTACCGTTTGATTTAAAGGGCCACACCCTCAAGAGACATTATACACATTCCTGTCCATCAAACATTCCATTAGATCTTTTCTCTAGCGTGCAGGAACCTTCTGGAACACGTGTGTGTTATTTATAAAGCAGACTGTGATATTTCCAACCCCAGGAAAAGTTAACAAACATTAATGAGACTCTACATGAACAACAACTTTCGAGTTAAAGTGTGAGATGCTAAAGGATATCACATCAACAGACAGTCATTGCATAACAGATAAAACAGCAAATAAAAAGCTGAAAATGAAGCTCTATCAGTGTGTTGTCATGGACATTATGAGTCGATCACATTGATGCAACACATTGTTTTGCCTCCAGCGCAGAAGTTCTGGGTGTGACCACACAGACATTGTAAGAAGAACATCCTGATTCACCAAATGAATCAGACTTCCACGCCTGAAGCCACAAGACGTGTTGTGCGCGTTTCGATACCAACCGCTTTCCTAAGTTCTGATAGATCCATCCAACCTACAAAAATACTGTTGTCACAATTATGAAGTGTGTCATACTCACTGAGACTCTGGTAAAGGGCCGTTTAGGTGTTTGTGTCCAATAAACTGTCTCCTAAAAGTACATATACAACCTGATCAATAAATAAAGACCACTGTCTCTTCCATGTCCTGTTTCAATTTCCTGTTTCAACAAAGAAGTAAAGCTGTGTGAGAAGTGACACACCTTCCCACGGATCTGTCATTTACTGCAGAGTTTTCTCATAGTGGTGCCAGGCGCTGGGCGCTGGGAAAAACTCACTGCCAAAGACACACCCTCAAAAACCAATAATTACTCAAAAAACACATTTCATTCAGTGGAACAATCCATTTCTTTAGAAATAAAGCCAAACATCACGCTGTCCTGAAACAGCTGCGCGTGACACACCAGCCTGGAGTTTCTGGAAAGTTCCATTTATGCAGTAATTACCTAATTCTGTATTCAATCCAAGCCTTAGAATAATGCATATGAATGAGTGACTGCATGTGTAGATCAACACCTGGACCTTCATGAATGAAGGAGACAGACTCTAACAGAGCTGGACTTATGCAGCTTAAGATCTGACAGTTTAATGTTTAGCTCTGATCATCTGACCTCTGGACACAGAAACTAGATGTCTGATCCACACACTAACCTCACACACAGCTTTAACTGATTGGCTGGTTGGTTGGTTAGTGGTGAAAGCATCAAGTGAAACACAGGTGTGCTGTGTAACGCTGAGTTTTGTTGCTCTCTTGTTGAGAAGTTTCAGCAAGAATTTCTTCACACCAGAACAATTTTACTGGGCTGTTATCAGCTTATTATTAAAGAATTGAAGTGTTGATGCTACAGAAGCTGAGTTCAGACCCGAGGCACACGACCACACCCAGCCGGGTTCTGCTGGGGCGAGCTGGATCACGCCTGTCTCCAGTGACTCAGCTATGTCTATCACACAGAAAGTTTGGGGGGGCACCTGGTTACCCTCACAGCTGCCTGTACCCTCTAATCCCCAATTGTTTTACATAAGAATTTTATTTATGCATATTTTTTCAAATCCTCTGTTAACTTCTGTGGCAAATGTTGCCCTCAAACTTTAAACACTGTATAAACTTCCAGACAAACACACAACCTAAAAAAACACTTTCAGTCTAAATGCGTTTTTAAATTGCTTTGGGTCAGTAAACAGTCAGTAATTTAAAACCACCAAAATTGCCTTAAATTACAACTAATTTCATCATTACAGTCCACTGCAGTTAAAACTCTCTGTTTACTCTGTTATTTAATAACATCATTGACATGTTTATTCTGCATGCAAAACACCTAAAACCAGCAGCCCAAAACTCTTCTGTAGCACATGATGTCCATCATCAGCAGCTATACTGCTATTAAAATACACAACACAATACACAATACAGTTACTCTCACAGTTCTGTGCTGTTTTCTTCACTTATGCTGTTATAATGAACATGATTCTGTATGAATATATGAATAAACAGCTTTTGCTCAACTCTTGTAATATCACTGCGGTTAAGTGAGCCGCTCTTTCTGAACTCACGGTTAAACTAGCCGCTCGTGAAATTCTGGGGCACGGCTTTTAGACACTTTGCGGTAATAACACAGAAMGAGGAAAGCGCGCTCCCGAGAGCTCTATATGTGCTTTTATATGAGCTATAATATGAGCTTTTATATGTGAATCAATCAATATAATTAAACCAGGAGGCTGTTTTAAGGATGATATTTAATTATACTGTACAATTTCTTAGTAAT
>JAZGTK010007762.1:0-19027 GCA_036877625.1 Ambastaia sidthimunki
AACTGTGTCTTGAAGCTGATGTCATGGTTCTTGTTTGTGGTTCTGATGATCATCATATCTTCTCCAGCGGTGTCCTGTGGTGCTCCCGTGGCTCCTGTGAATGGAGGAGTGCTGGCAGCAGATTATTCCTCAGGAACGAGAGCCACATATTTCTGTAACGACGGTTTCCGGCTGTCCTCTAAAGAGGTGACGAGCGCTGTGTGTCATGCGGACGGCACCTGGAGTAACCACGACAAAATCCCTCGCTGTACAGGTGCTTTCAGACCCTGAGACTGTGTGAATGATCGAACCGATCGCTTTGTTCCAAACCTAATGAGCTTTTAAACGTTTACTGCGTCACTGATGCGCCGCTTCAAAAGATAACGAGGATAATTACCCTGCGTGCTAAGAGAACTTCCAACGCAGCATTGTGTGTTTTCTTCACTATCAAAGCAATGATAAATGAGTCCTTTAAACCAGACATTAATTAAAAATGCCCTTTATCTAACTTACAGTTTTAACAAAACTGTATTAAACTCACGTGTGATGAGTGTTTATATGCAGCAGACATGAGTGTAGAGCATTTCAAGCAGAAAGCTGGTTTATTAAAGGTACTAGACAGCAGGATGTTAAAAGTGTTATCATGGGAAACAGGATTTTGCAACAATAATAAACTACTTTGTACATGTAACATTAACAACACTCCCCAACAAAAGCTTCCCAGACCCTTTATTAAAACAAACACAAAAAATTAAACTGAAAAAACTGAAACATTAATGCCTGTTAATGTCTGAAATATTGATGCCTATGTGTTCAATCAAGCTCACGTTGTAAAAATTGTACACATAAGTGAGTCATATTTGGTGGTCTGGTGGGGGGGGTAGCTGCCCGAGACCCCGTGGACTCCTTCTTAGCACAACCTTGCTAACATTGCAACAGTTTGGAGTGCAAGAAACCCTGGCTAACTTTATTATTAATTAGGTTTCTTATAAGTGTTGAATGTGCTAATGGTGTTTATTTTCACAGTTGTGGCTTGTCCCAGTATCGGCTCCTTCACCCTCGATCACGGCAAGTGGAGGATTGTAAACGGCTCTCGGTACGAATTTGGCACTAAAGTGGCCTTTACCTGTAACCCTGGCTACTACCGACTGGGCCCCACCCACATTCGCTGCACAGCCAATGGGACATGGAGCTGGAGAAACGAGCGACCTCGCTGCAAGAGTGAGTGATGTGGGTCGTTTGTAGCTCAGAACAAATAGCAGCCACTGTTAACAGCGTCTTCTTAAGGTCAGTCAGAGCAGACAAAAAGAAAAAATGATGTTGTCAGTTGACCGCTGACGTGAGGGAATAGCAGCTTGAGTGTCGTGAGCATCCGAACACTCTTTCACATGCAAACCTGTCCATCTTCTGCAAAGCAGAGGAAGTCTGTATTAGACAAAATATACAGTAACAGACATGAAATGTTTGGGGTGGAGTGTAGATGGGGCTTAAAATCCTGTATTGGTCTGCTTGTTGCTTAAAGAAAATAGAAACTTCAAGGAGAATTTCCCAGGAGACATTTTATGTCGCAGAAACAAACTCTGCTGTGTGGAAATAAAGATTTTCGTTTATGACGATTCTTTAAGTAGCAGTTTGAAAAATAAAGGCCAGTGGAAACTGACAGATAAATGAGGAGGAAACGAGCTGATCCAGATCCGCTCACAGTGGAGCACTGACAGGTGTTTCCTCAGACACTTGCCTCCCCAATGTAGTGTGAAGAACAGACTCAGCTGTAGGTGAGAAATGTGTAGATTTCACTCATATAAGATGCTCAATCTGAACATTAGAGGCATTTTGTGACTGATGAGCCTCTGACACAGTCACACACACTGCTGAGGGTGAACACAAACAACAAACCAGCTGGAAACAGATGAAATGATTCATGGGATGTTTTTACATGCGTCACTTACTGTATAAATATTTATATATCAGTGTTTTTGTGAACATTTATTATCTCAGAATCTTTTTAATGTGCTCATGTGCCAATAAGAACAACATTGAAACTACTTTACAACGAACTACTTCAAAGCTAACTGTTTAAAAAACTGATGTAATGAAACTGATGTTTGTAGTTACAGTCGGTTAGTCGCATGGACACATTAAGTATTAGTTACTCCTCAACACTGGATGAGAGTAAATGCGTTTAGAAGATCTTAAAACTGTTAATCTGTCAGGCGGTCATTAAACTTTTCTTAATCGTTTCTTTAAGGCAGTTTCTCTCTGAGATCATTTCCTCGTTTGGTGTGTATTTGTTGTGTATTTGGGGTGGGGGAGCGGGTGTAAATTATTTTGACTCTGGTTCATTTTGCTCTCTGTATTGCCTCTTACTGCAGTTATTTCATGTGGAGAGCTGCCCACTCCTCCTAATGGAAAGAAAATTGGAACGCAGACGACCTTCGGAGCAACGGCCATTTTCACCTGCAACTCGGGCTACGTTCTGGTGGGCTCCACCGTACGAGAATGCCAGGCTTCAGGTCTCTGGAGAGGAACGGAAACGCATTGTCTGGGTAACACAACAAAGCTGTCGTCTTTCAGAGCATCACCTCTAGTACACATTTCCATCAGCGTAACCTTTTAACAGAGACTGAATCCTTGAACGAGGCCTTAGAAAGAGTTCTGTGGCATTTCATTATCTGCGTTTCCATAGCAACCGTGCTTTTACTTGTCAAACCTTTATGCAGCATCAGTATCATAGCAAGCAAATAAAAGGCTCCGTTGCAAACATAGTGAGCTGCCTTTGTAGGGAGCATGCAGGGCATCATACTGTAGGTGCACACCTGACATGATCATTATAATTTTATAATTTTATTTATAATTAATAAAAAAGTTAAAACAATTAAAAAAGATGTACTTATGTGCACTAGTGTCCGAAACCCTTGTAAAACCATCTCAATTTACTAGTCTGACAGGTCAGCTAACTACCTCGGCTGGTTTTATCCAGCTTTAGCAGAGATGTTCTGAAAAGGAGAAAAAAAGTCTTTGTGGATCTTCACGTTCCTCCATCAGCACAAATTGCAGGAGCATCTTTGTGTAATAGAATAATTTCAGATGCAGGCGGTGCTGCAGGAAATGAAGTGAGTTTTCTGGAAAGGGAAGGAGGTAAAGAAATGATTTGTGTGTGAGTTCAGCGGCCGCTCTGCTCTGTGAAGTGTGAAGACTTCTGTGAGGCTCCGTCATCAGTCAAACTGAGGAAACAACTGACAGCTTCTGATTGATCTTCTTTCTTTGTCATACATCACATCATCTGTGAGTCAAACTGTATTCTGCATCCCTTTGTCCACATTGGGGTCCTCCAGATTTCTTCTGCAGATCTCCACAGATGTTACTGTTTTCATGATGATCCATTCTGATTCTGTTCAACTTAATGAAGTTGTTGTTTTGTGTGTTTGTTTGTGTCTCACTGGATTTAGCTTGTCTGTCATATTTTTAAAGGTTTACTGTGGATCCAGGAACATCAGAGTGATGTCAGACTGTATGTTCTTCACACTGTTTCCTCAGCTGGTCATTGTGGTGTTCCGGACAGGATAGTGAACGGTCAGGTGGTCGGGGAGAACTTTGGCTACAGGGACACTGTGGTGTATCAGTGTAATCCAGGATTCCGGCTCATTGGCTCCTCTGTGCGCATATGTCAACAGGATCATAACTGGTCGGGTCAGCTGCCTTTCTGTGTGTGTAAGTTCTACAGCAGTATGAGAGCATTATGGGTAAAGATTGGTTTTCATCCAGAAGATTAGCTTGACATGTAAACCAACCCAACATCTGTAAATCCTGACATTCATTTGGTGATGAAAACAACATCACTTTACATTGTGTGGGGGACTGAATGTTTGTCTTGTTTGTGTTTTTGTGCCACAATGTAAAGCTATTCACTTGATTTTTCTTGTCAAGGATTAAAGATTTCTGTTACACAGATAAGTCAATGAAAATCACTGCCAGAGTCTCAGACACATTTAAATGAATTTAAATTGGTCATAAAAATCTAAAAGCTCTGATGTGTTACTTTTTTACTTGTTACCTTGTTAAAAATAACAAAAAAATTCAGTGTTCAAAACTGCTTTCTATCCTACCCCAATTCACAACAAAACCTATCGCATTTCCCTATCGCATTTCCCTATCGCTTTTCAGTAGGTCGCATTTCACAGCAGTTTTACTTCATTTGACTTCAACATAAGCAGTTGTGAAGTAACCTGCAATTTTGTGTTTCAAACAGAGATGGCGATAGAGAGGCGAAAGTTAATTAGTTTAGAATTTAAACTAATTGGTTTAAATTAAACAGTTGGTTTTGACTTGACTATTATTCTAAACTGTGGAAAATATCATTTTTAAAGAATGAAATGGTGTGCCTGTCTGTGTTGACTGTTACTGTAAACATCCCAGTTATATTAATGTTGTATTGTTATTAATATATAATGTTAATATTTGTCTTTTGGGTGTCAGCTGTCAGCTGTGGGCACCCGGGCAGCCCAATCTACGGCCGTACGGTGGGCGACGGATTCAACCTCAATGATGTGGTGACATTTCTCTGTAACACTGGCTATATTCTGGAAGGCCCGTCTCAAGCTCAGTGCCAAGCGGACCGCCAGTGGAGCCATCAGCCGCCCACATGCAGAGGTCTGAACCTCAAGACTTCTCATTAGTCCCATTTAAAACTGCAGTGATGGAAATCACTTTCCTGCTGCTGAAGATTTTAGCAGCTCTTTGTCTTCTACACTCATTCAGTTATCATTGAAATAGTGAAAGTTTAGACCTGTGAACAGAAGATAAGATGATGTTTGATGCCATTTGTCAGTGGTGTGATTACGAGCGTCTGTGAGGAACGTCTGTAGCTGTTGATTCTGACAGTTTGTAAGATAAAGTGATCAACAGCGACGACAGAATTTTGTTATTCAGTTTTGTCCAGTAATTTATTCCAGTAAAGTTTTTAATCTCACCTGATGGGTGAAGCAACTAGTATGTTTTTGACATTTCAATTTTCAGTGCAGATTCAGAACTATAATGAGTTTAATATAGAGTTTATTCTTTGTGAATGTGGTTGTGCGTGCGGGGGGGTCATTTGGTAACTTGACATTAGGGTCACGATCGCCCTGTCAGAGTTTAATTTCACACTTTGATGATACATTTTCGTGCCTATTTGATGCGCCTTTATTCTAAATAAAAAAACAAGCATGAAATATTGACTTAAAAGGAAGTAATATAAGAAGAAAGATTGTGTGTGCTGATAAGTCATGCAGTCAGCCCCGTTGTGAAGGAAATCTTTTCTTAGATGTTAAATAAGTGTTGTAGGCTGATCTTTTTGTGTTGTGAAGACGTTTCGCCCTTCAGTACAGACAAATTACTTTGTGGCTCAAAAAATTGTTGTGTCACGCCTGGTTAGGACAGAATGTTTGAGTTACCCTGAAATATCTCGAGCCTGAGCTACATGTAATGGTTCTGCTGATGGTGCCATTTTTACTTTCATATATCTCAGAGCTTTAGAGAAAGAATGAACATTCTGTTATGATTTATTCAGCCAAACTCGTTTGATGTTCATTCTGTCGTGGAGCACAGAACACATTCAACGGCTGTTTACCAGACAAACAGAGATCATTTATACACATAAAACATTCTGTGTTTGTGTAGAAATAAAGTAACTCACTAAGAATGATACACATCAATTTTAAACAGATTTTATAAAAATAAGTTATTAGACTTTTCTGCTGGGTTTCAAGGTTCCTGACAAATTATATCTAATTAAACGGGAAAATAATTAAAAAGCTCTTTATTCTCATTATAATTCTTATTTATTTTACACAATATATTTTGGAACTCCACAGATATTTAATAATTGGATTGAATTTAAAATATTTTTACATTTTCAGTGTGCTTTGGAGTTTCTACATCATTAGCATCACTAAACAGTATTTAATACTGTTGTTTAATCTTAACAGAATAAATGAAATTGAATAATTGTGAAATCTGTTTAGATGAATGAATTGTAGGATTGTTTGGACATTAGAGAATGAAGCTGATGTTTGTGTCTGTTTTCAGTCATTAACTGCACTGATCCGGGAATTCCAGCCAACTCCATCAGAAAGAGTAAAATCGAGTACGGTAACTTCACTTTCGGTACAATGGTGTCCTATGACTGCAATCCGGGCTATTACCTGTTTGGATCATCGGTTCTAACCTGCCAGCCGGTGGGTTACTGGGACAAGCCATTACCAGAGTGTCTGGGTATGTCTCTTCCAACATTTCTCTTTATTTGTCATTGATAATCTTTGAAGTGCATCAGTCTGAAGTTGAGGGGAAATGTCAGGGGTACCTGCTCAGCTCTCAGAACGCTTCTGATGAAGTCTTCTCTGTCTGTGGAGAAAGTCTTCATCGCCTGAGGTGCAGCAGTCAACATTTATTGAACTGAACACATTTTCTGTGGTTTGGAGGAGTATTAGAGGGTCAAGAGAGACGAATGCCGGGGATTTGCAGACGGGTTCATTAGCGAGATGTGTTCGTTTTCCTCTGAGGTTGTAATTACCTCGTGTTTTTCCATCTCTGTCACTGTAATTGCTTCAAACTTGACTGTTTTCTGTCAGTTTTAGCCGTGAGGGAGAAGGGAGCAGTCCTGCTAGCTATTTATTAGTCTTGTTTTTACTGTGTGTACACAAGATTATTCTTCACTTTACTGAGCCGACAGAGGCCACTTGCTGCTTTTAAATGGGGAATTTTAATAAGCAGTTTCTTCTTCCTCATCAGCCTCGAGTCTGAGAATACTATTAAAGTTTAACTGCCTCAGTGCATTTCCAATTCAAATGAAAATAAACAACAAAAGTGGACTTACAAAGAAACTCAAGTGAATGAAAGAGTTTGTGTTCATCACACTCCAGAGATGCTGTGACATCTTCAGGTAAACTCATCTTCAGGTTGAGCGATTCACACGACTAGATGTTTTGAAAATGAAATGTTTTAAAGAAGTCCGTCTATAATTACTAGTGTAGAAGCATTTAGAGTTACAGCAGATAAATTCAATAATTTAGCTATAAAATAAAACAACTCTGTAAATATTGTGGTGATTGTGTTTTTTATTTGCCCATCAGTTTTTGTCATTAGATTAGATTCACAAGCCCTTCTTGCCTCATTATTTGTATGAGAGCAGTCAGAAGTTTTACTAGTCTGGTCACATTAACTGTAATTCTGGTTTTACTGCTGATGTGTCAGTCAAACATCAGAACTGTTGTTAAGTGTTTGTTGCAATTCAAACAGATTTCATTTGTACCATCATTTAGAAATGTGTGGAATTTTCATGCATTAAACAATGTTTCTGTAAAATTTGCATAGGTGAACAATACAGTTTATGATTATATATGATATATTGGTGTGTATGAATTATTAAACAGAATTCTTCTAAATATTCTGTATTTATTAAAAAAAGTCATGATTACTTTAACTAGACTTTTACTGTTTTACTTCTTAGTTTAAACATTTTAAATTTTCTTAATGACATTATGTTGTTAATTGTGGGATATTTTAAGTCTGTCAGTAATTGTTTTGCTGTGGAAGGCGATTTATCGTATAGAAGTTGTTTCAGAAATGAAGTGTCTCTTCAGAGCAGATGAATTTAGAAATGTAATCTTGAGTTGTATGAGATGTTTCTTTGCTGAATTTCGCCCACGCAGCACTTGTTTAGTGACATTTCAGACCCACACAGAATCTGTTCTTCAGAACTCCACACACTCTGCTCATTTCTACAGCACCTTTCATTCACAAAGTCCTGCTAGTGTTTTATTCATTTGCAAATGCTGTAAGCCAGCAATAAGTGAAGTGCTCTGAAAAAAACTAGATATCAAATTATTCCATCTCGCAGATCCTGTCAAAAAGTCCAGCACAGCTAGTCACCAGGGTATGTAATATATTTGAATGCTGGTGTCTCCACCAGGGTGCTAACCACTTGTCAAACCATTCTCCTTATCCAGCATAAAACTAACCACCATAAACCAGTCTAAACCAGCTAATGTGTTTGTTCTGCAGAGGTTGATTGTGGTCATCCTGGTTCTCCTCCTCATGCGGTCGTGACCGGGGACAAATTCACCTTCGGTTCATCCGTGCACTACAGGTGCTTAGAGGACAGAGTTCTGATTGGTGATTCCACCCGCACCTGTCAGCTGAACGGCCAATGGAGCGGCTCACAGCCGCACTGCTCAGGTGAGACCGCTTCCCAAAACCACCTGTATGACTTATTCTAAGAAGACTGGACTTTTGCTTTCTTTTTATGTTTACTTTTTAGAAGTGTATACTAGCTCAGTAGCCCAGACCGCTGTTTGAAAGAGAAACCATACATTTGAACGAGCACATTGTTGAGTGAAGTTCATCTTATTTCCTGTCAGTCTAGTGTTGAGTTAATGAAGTTCAGCTGAATAATGATTTCTGCCTCTGCGTGTAAAACTGTCTGACACGCCTTGATTTAAACTAAAAGTTTTGCTAAAAATAGCAGTTCTGTCTTCTCACCCTCAGGTTCATGCAACCTGTAGGACATTCTGTCTTTTGAGGAACATGGAGGAAGGTGTTTTGTACATTGTTCTTGGGTATAGAATGAACAGATGGGGACAGATGCTGTCCAGCTTCAGAAAGCCTGTAAGACACAGAGAAAGCACCAGAGAAGCTGTACAGTTCTCCAGTATCATTTCTAGCATACATAATTAAGCATGAGTAAAGTCCATTTAGTGACTGCAGACCCACAATGAAATGAATCCAAAATAGAAAGTGTTGCAGCAACATCTGTAGCAGTTCATTTTCATTCATCTCAATGCCAGTGACCAAAACCCCAGAGAAACATCAGAGACAAAGCTGAGGCTTCATCGACCCTCACTTCAGTTTCATTTATGTCTCTCTGGAGCAACATCTGAGCTGTAATGTTTCTCTTTTGCTGCTTCTGTATTCTGTGTTAACGTCTTCAGTTTTCTGTAGAAGGTTTGATGCTGGGACTGTTGTCTGGATTTCTGGAACGTTACAGTATCTTAAGTCGTGAATTTGCTGGGATTTTCAGGAGGCATGTGAAACAGCAGGTTTTGTCACGTTAGGAAGGTTGTAGGAGCCTGTGGATTTTATGTTAGGTGCTGTTGTGTCTTGGCATGTTTAAAAATTAAAGCTGTGTCCCAGAAGGGGGCGGTTCTATGGGAGTTTTACGTCTTGTACTCGCTGCTTTACACTCATATTTAGCTAAATGAATTTCACTGAAGCCGATACTACCAGCACAACAGTGAAGAGCTCTCCACAGCACAACTCTCCACACTGCCAGCTGATTCAGACTTTATGTAACGAATTCTGTCGTCTGATTATATGCTGCTAAGCTTCTGGTGGGTGAACTTTAAGTCACATTCACACCTCTGTAATGCCAGTTAGTGAGAACTGTAACTGTTTTAACACTCAACACTTTCACCTGCAGAAGCATCTGATGATGTTTTATATATCAGCACACGTAAGCCTGAAGCACCAACTTCAGAGTCCATCAGGAGCAGAAAACAACACGCGCTGTCATTTAATAAGAACTGCGGCTGTTTTTATGATCGTTTAATGTGAGATCTTTTCAAACGCTGTATGTTTGTAACACAACACAAAGGCAGGACGTGGAACCTGAGGGATGAATGAGCAGGAGAAGTTGGTCTTTTGTCCTGCGTGACACCTCCTCATTTGTAGGAGACAGGCGGGAGAGACATTTGAACAAACGGGGTGTGCTGTGAATAAGTTTTCCCCTCGCTCTCAACTCTGTGTCACATCAGCACGTCTGGCGTGATGTCACGGCTCCCCTCGTTTCTGTGCCACAGTGCAGAAGATGTCCCAGATTTGTACTGAACTGAAGCAAACGTCTTTCAGTGCTGTTGTCATGCAGCAGGTGTGTTTTATTCTGCTTATTTATGAGCACAGAGCATGACTGTGCAGTGAACATGTTGCTGGTTTTAATCATTGGTTAGTTGTGAGTTGTGGGCCGTTTGCAGGGTTTGCTGATTGGCCTCTGGGTGCTTGTACATATAATTAAACAGGATCAGATTTTTGGGTCATCAGGTGATTTCAACAGGACTTCATCCTCAGAGGAGCGTCCAGCTTCTTCTCAGCTTCCTCTGTCTGCTCTGAATATTTTTCCATAATTATTAATGCTAATCATTTATTCTGGCACGTGTCAGATGATAATTGAAAGCTTGTTGGTTCTCACACTGTCATTAGAAAAGGTGTCTCTTTTCTCACACAGCTGAAAGTCCCTCGTCACAGTATTTCACACCAGTGAGACTGTTCATTGATTCTGTTAATTGTTTCTCTGGAGATTGTTTCCTGGTAATTTGCACTTTAAAATGCAATATGTGTTTTCACAGATTTATGCTAGTGTGTTTGTTTGTGAGTAGTTTTGAAATGTAAAGAGATGGTTCACACAAAAATAAAAAACCCTGCCATCATTTGCACATCCTCATGTTTTAAACTCTTCAGACGTTTCTGTATGTTGGACGTATGGGGAGCAGGAGCTGTATTTGAGTACACGATTATCCTTACAGTCTGAACTATTCTTTTTTCTTGTCATTGATTTTATTTCTCCATTGGCTATGAAGTTTTGCATACCTGCCTGATCGTACAAGGCCTGCGATTGTAGACGCTCAGCATCAGTTTCACACGCGCACAGTGTTTCAAAGTTCCTGTCCTGAAATCTTCTGAAAGGCCATCTTGAATGACAGCTCAGAGAACAGGGAAGTGTCCCTCTGAGAGTCGCTCTTTATCTGAACTCTGGCAGTTCAGTGCTGAAATATTCTCCTTTGTGGCCAAGTGACACTCGAAAAGCACTCAGAGGGCCACACTGGTGGAAGAGAAGTTGCGTTTAGATTTATAATGTCTTTAATAGATCACTATGTAGCTCTTTATTGTTCTCAAGCAGTAGTGAGTCCAGCTGTTGTCATGGAGATGAAATACAGCTAATATCTTTCTGTTCTTTGTTCTGTTCATTGGTAGGTGATAAAAGAAATGTCTGTGGAGATCCGGGCACGCCGGCCCACGCCACCCGAGAGGAGAGCAGCTTTCAGCAGCACGCTAAAGTTCGGTTCACTTGCTCCACGGGTCACACGCTCTACGGCTCGGCAGAAAGGATCTGTTTTCCCAACGGCACCTGGTCGGGTCGCCAGCCCACCTGTAAACGTAAGACTCTTGCGGACGCAATAAATAATGCATGCGCGCAGCCGGGAGTGGTGTAAGCACACATGCAGACACTGATATGCATCAGATAAACTCTGCAGAGAGAAATCCGTTATCTCGTCAAACATCCGGGCTGGTGCCGCCATGTTCCGTATTTCTCATGAAGGATGACCTTGTGCGGTCCGGACCCAAGAGCTGTTTTTGCAGCTCTTTTTAGCTTGACGCATTGTCCGTGGCATCTCAAGGGTGAAAGGTAATTGCAGTCCAGTGCTCAGCTCAGCTATAAAACAGATTTACAGATTGTTAGCGTGCAGGCCCCAGGAGACTGACATTTCTCAAGCTTTAATGTTTTAGCTACGCCGCTCTGGTCTTACCGCTTGTGTTGCATTAAATCACATCATGCCAAACACTCATCCTGCTCGACTCACGCATGTGCTGTTTTTATTAGCTGAAAGAGAAAACAAATGTGCTACTGTAGCTTTATGAGATGTTGCGTGTGGACATCTACACGTGCTTTGAAGTTCTTGTGTGTAAAAAGAAACAACCTGCTGGGCTGTTTAGAATCTCAGTGTATCAGATATTTCAGAAACTTAAAGTAAAACTATTTCAGAAACTGTAAAAGTTATGTTTAGTAAAAATATCTCATGTTAACAGCATCAGCTGTTTAGAGGTTATATTTTACACACGTTTGTACAGTTATCTGTGAGGACATTCATTGACACAATCTCATAACTCTTAACTAAGTGGCTAAACAATTTCCCTAAACATAACTTTAACCTACAACCAATCTTAACCCTCCGGTTCTTTAAAGGGGTCAGAAAATGAGGCAGACTGTCTCACTTTACTCTCTTTGTCCTCACACAGATAGCTGTACAAATACACACTCACACATTTATATTTAAATATAAATGCATATGAATACTTGTAAGTCTACAGGACATAAATGGTGTTAGTTCTGTAAACTGACCCTGCAGCATCATGTGGGTTTCTATTGGCTACTAATGTGATTTTTATCCAATAGCTGTTCAGTGTGGGAATCCCGGGACTCCGGCTAATGGGCGTGTTTTGCGTGTGGACGGCACCACCTTCTCTCACTCCATCATCTACTCGTGTGTGGATGGATACCGGCTCTCCGGCTCGGCCTCTCGTCAGTGCCTGGCTAACGGCACCTGGTCTGGAGCCGAGCCCAACTGCACCTGTACGTACTCACAACCTTCAGGTCCACAAGCTGGTGTTTTACATTCTGCAGTAACTGAACCAAACTGAACTGACATGTTGGCAACATTAAAGTTGCCTCATCTGATCTGTTTTTTCTTTTTGTTAATGTTGCCAGTCCAACAGGAAAGATTTTCCATAACCACAAGACACACAGTTTGTAATTAGCTCAACCGTCTTTCAGTGGTGTGTTTACTGGACAGATTTATTTCTGCCGCTGTGTGAGTAATTAGAGAATAAGATCTGACAGGAAGAATCAATCTCAGACTGACATTTAATGTGAGATAGATTTTGGTGTAGTTGCCTGTGATGAGTGAGGGAGTGTGACTCGGCCGCTGTCAGTATAAGGTCACTGCTATGACATTACACAAGACTGTGATGCAGTTCTGCAGATAAACTCTGAACGCTGAAGGTGATGTGTGTCTTTTTTAAACCATTAATGGCATTAACTGAATTTCTAAAATATTGACTGTTGCAGAAATAATGACAAGTTTCAGTTTACTTCCCCCATTTGCTCATTCAGACCGTTAGCCACGCCCCAAACTCTTGTGATTGGCTGAGCGATGTTGTTTTGTCTGACACAATCAATCTGTTAAAAAAAATTATTGAAATGAATGTTTGTTCATTTATATGGACAAAACTTATCAACATTTTTACACAATAAATCTGTGATTCAGAAATGTTCATCTGGTTTCTGAGGCTTTTTAACACTTTTTTAGGCTGAATAGATGCAGTCAGTTTAGTGTTTTCTGTCATCAGTCTCTGCGCCTTTAGCTTTTTTTATTAGAAATATAAATTAAAATCTTTATGAGATTACTGAAAATGTTATTAATTTAAAGAGAGACTGTAAAAAACTCAAATGCAAGAAGCTTTATACAGTCTGAATGTTGTTGTTGTTGTTTTTATCAAATAACACAGTTTGCATTTGTTGGTCACGTGACCTGAAGGTCTGATCATTACACGGTCAAATCTCTGAATAATTGTTTATTTAGTTGTAGTTTCCTTGGAGACAGATTTAAAACAATGTTAATGACGTTCTGCAGCTCTGTTTATATGCACCCGCAGTCTTTCAAACTGCATAATGGTGTCTTCATTCTGGAGACATGAACTTCCACAGTTTCCAGCTTCATCAACATCTTGAGAACTTTAATTGTGTTTCTTCTTCACAGTGATCAGCTGTGGAAATCCAGGTGTTCCTGCCGGTGGGCTGAGGTTTGGTGAGGACTTCACCATTGATCAGAACGTGACATACTCTTGCCAGCCGGGTTATGTAATGGAAACCGGAAGCATTTCTACTCGCACCTGCACCCACAATGGCACCTGGAGTGGAGCGCTACCCGCCTGCCGAGGTACTGGGTTCAAATCTTCCTTCCCACAAAACTATATTTAAGACCATTCAATTTAATTCTATCACCCTTTATTTTAGGTTTTACAACTTTTAATTCACGTTTTGAAGTGTGTTGATAAATGTACACTCTCATAAATAAAGGTTTTACTATAATGCTGTAGATGAACCATTTATGAACTAATTGTTTCTAATTGGATAAAGCCAGTCTATGTATTTTGTTTTGTAGTCATGTTGCTGTATCTGTTTATGATGAAGACAGTCACACAGTCTATGTGAAATTAGAAACAAATATTTGGCATTTTTATTTAGTAAATATTTTGGCTTTGTATTTTCCCAAAGATCAGTGCAGAAAACATGATGTGAACGCAGGTTTGATCTGGAGCGAGTGATAACTGGCGTGTCTGTACAACTCATTGGCCGCTGTCTTCTTCAGTTGCCTTCTTCATCCAGTCCTGTGTTTTCTTTACCCGTCCACATACTCAGAGCATTTAGAAACCGCTGAGAGGAAAATAAAGTTTCTCTGGTGTTCTCATTAGCGCTTAATGTCTGTTGACTGCTGTTGCTTGGAGCAGTTGATGTTTGTTCTCGTAGACCTCTCTGTCTTCACTCCAGCATTGGCCCTTGATGGAAATGAACATAAATATCCAGGATCTGTCTCATTAAGATGCCTTTTCTTGAGCAAACAACCAGCTTTTCAGTCTGGAAATCTACATTGTGTCTGAAATGGCACCCATTAGAAGAATCAGACAAACAAATAAGAACGAGCTCTGTAAAAACCTCCTGAGAATCATGAATGTGGCCTCCTTACACACCCTAATGCAGAGTCATTAGAGAACCACTTCTATAGCAGAGGACGGATGGAAGCTGTGAGTGATCAGTTCTGTGAGACACACTACCTGTCAGCCGCTCAGCTGCTCAACGGTGAAGTTTTGCCTGAGGGCTCATCTCTCTCTCGCTTTATCTCTCTGTTTCTCCTTCATTGCTCCCGTTTGCCCCGCTGCAGACAGCATAGCTGAAGGCTGTCAGTGTCCAGCGAGCTGTTAGAAGCTCCTTCACACGCCTGGAAATATCAGGGACATTTTAAATAAATGTGGTTGTTAAGGTTAAAAGGTCTTGGAAGTTAATGCAATCTTAAACGTAATAAAAATGTTACAGGCAATGTGATACTTTACACTGCTCAGGTAAAATTGCTTTCTGTATGTGCAACTTTATTTCTTTTAAAATGTGGAAATATTTTCTGATTTATTGGTGTGGGAATCTTATGCTTAGCCACTGGAAACACAAGTCACATGTACATCTCTTTAATGTCTCAATTGTTTCTCTCTGGGTTAAATGAAGATCAGTTTTGTGTCTCCTTCTAGTAAGGCAAAGACTCAGTATTTACATCTTTCATTTTCATTTCAGAGATCATGGCAATGTCTCAAATTCTTCCACATCAAATGAAACGCGTTATGTAGCTCTATATTTTAATCTATGTCAACTATTGAGTTTTTTCTTTTCATTTGATTCCGTTATAATTTTTCACATTTTGATTAATTTTTAAAACCTAAAGCCATCAGAGGAAAAACTTCTGAGCAATAAAACTTCGCTTGTCTTTAACTTTTACATGTTTTGTCTACAGGGTTGTAAATGGACAGCGTGACCGTTTCAATGGACAGAAATAACCGTGTGAATATCAGACAACAGATTAGTTTGTTGACATAAGTACAGAGTTTCCACACAAGCAGTCGATATTCTGTCAGAACAGCACACGACCGAGTTAAGCAGTTACTGAAGGAAGACAGGTTAAGGTTAGTTGGGAAAAGATGTGATAGTCTTATCAAAACATCTTAACTGGGAAGAAAAGGTGTTGTAGAGCGAAGAGTTTATAGTTGTCAGGGCTATTGTTCACCTTAGGGTCAGTCATACAGATGAACAGTGATGACACACACACACACACACACACACACACACTTATCTGCAGGTGTAAGGTGTCTGCAGACAGCTGCACTGAAAGTTCTTTAGTGTGTCTCGATGTGCTTTGTGTGTCAGTTTGTGTCCACTTGTTTTCTCAATTGTTTGCTGGACCAGTGGCCTGCGTTTAAGTCAGAGTCTGTTTATTTGACAGGAAGTGTTTGATTGTTTTGTTTTGTGACACTGATGATGCAGAAATATTTAGGTAAGTTTCTCTGCTTATAATGAAGTATTTTTATTTATCTGTAATATTTAAAGCATTTAGTGTGTGTGTTTTGTATTTTTCCACATGGTTTAGTTTACCTGTTAAGTGAAGTTTACTGCACGTGTTACAGGTTAAATGAACCTATAGCACCAGATTAAACCCCTGAGAGAAAACGCTTTTGATTTTATACCCTGTGAGCTAGCATCTCTCATTACAGCTGAGCACTTAGCCCTGAGTTCAGAAGATGAAATGTTTCAGTCATGATGGTTCAGGCTTGCATCATTCTCCACACACCTTGAACGTTCTCTGCACTCATCTATTATACATTATATGTGTGAAGGCGTTTAATTATTCGGGTCATTGTTGAAAGTCAGCTAAACTTTCAGTGAAAGCTGCAGTTGTTTCATCCTTTGACTGATGGGGTCGGACAGCCGGTCCTCACTGCAGTCTGCAGTCGCTCTGCAGGCCTGATATTTATGATTGTCGGCAGCTCACAGTCGTTCCTGTTCTGCAGACGGATAGTGTGTCCTCTGTTTTCCTTTAATCTCCAAAGCACAAGCGTTTACAGGAGTTTTCAACACCTTCAGGTCAGAGAGGCAGTTGTGAAAGACACATTTCTTACCTGGTGGACCTGTATAAAGAACAAAGCATTTAGGAATAGTTTGACTTTATTTATCTGCAGAACAGGAAATATTTTATTGTGTATTGCAAATTTTTTTTATTAACAGTTATGGCTGTTTGTGATGAATCATTGGGCACAAAATTGACCTTTAATGTTATTTATGAGTCTGGCATGGGTTTATAAATAAAGTAACACATTTACATGTTTACAACAGAAGCTTTATGAAGGACTGCTTTGAGTCCAGAACATATTTCTGAACAGTTTTATTGGAGCGCTTGCTTTCCAAAACATCTCATCATTTATTCATACGCCATCCTGACCCAGCTGCTCCCCAACGATTGCTCTCCAACTCTGTCAAAATATCAGCCAGCGTGTTTTCCATCTGCTCCCCCTACAACCTTCTTTTAATTTGCAATTTGCAATTTAAAACATCTTTTGATTGGCCCCGCAGACGTTTACAGACTTCTGAGGATTTCGCCAGTGCGAGTTCTGCTCAGTATTGGACGTTTGTGAATAAGCATTCACTCGACGTAGCCTGATGCGTGTAGACACAAACATGCAAATGCCTGCCAGCCTGTTTCTGAAGGTCCAAGTCAGAATGATGCAACAGTTGCTGTGGTGAAAGATGTCTGAGGGAGACGGGCGGCTGCTCGGGGGTGATGCCCACACACTTCACATGCAACACTTTGTTTAAACAGCTTCTTTCAAACCTCAGAAAACATGCTGAGGCGAGTGAGTGCTGTTACAGTCTGTATTTCAGTGGCACTACATAAAGAACACTTCACATACTGCAGTTATAGTATGAAGTGTAACATTTGTGCTGTACTGCATGATGCTTATGTGAAACACAGTCCTTCATGCTAAAAACACTTGAAAAAACACCTTTCATTCTTCAGTGAAGATTGTCAACAAGATATGAAATCTTGACCTGAGGGCAGTACAGTCTGAAAACAGCGTCAGATGCCAACAACTTTGTTTTTCTCTTTCCTTCACGTTTTACACACTTGTCTGTGAATGAGGCTCAGTGTGAAATCTGCAGGATTCAAAAACAGCAGCAGTATTTACTGATGCAATTAATGCAACTTTTGGGGTTGCATGTTGTGTTTATATGTTTGCCTGTCACCAGTGACTAGATTGCTCAAATTTAAATCCAGCGAACACAATGCAGACACTGTTTGTAAGTAAATGTTACAGTATAAGCTGATGTTATTCATTCATAGTGAATTCTCTGTTTCTGTCTCTCTGCAGCTGTGACCTGTCCAGCTCCTCCTCGTGTCTCTAATGGTGAGGTGGAGGGCTCAGGGTTCGAGTGGGGTGTCAGCGTGAGCTACAGCTGTCTGAGGGGTTATGAACTGTCCTTCCCTGCGGTCCTCACATGTGTGGGAAACGGCACCTGGAGTGGAGAAGTTCCTCTGTGCCTGCGTGAGTCTTTCACCTCATCAGATCACTCATTTCATTTTAAAGCAGTCAGAGAGAGGAAAGATAATGATGATTCAAATATATATAGTTTAACTTAAATGCACTTTGAGGATCATCTGAGGATCATTTTTCATTGAATGTTGTTGAAACTGTTTCGCAGATTGAAATGCTAATTGTTGTGCTGTGGAGTGAGATGGAAATAAAGATTAAATAAATGTTTTCACCAGGATGAAGGTTCACAGCATCACTGTTGATGTCAGTGCTGTGTAACTGTGGAAACAGCATGTTTGTCAGCTCTGATTCGTGAGAGATTTCTGCACCGTTCTGTCATTCATAAACAAAAGCCTCGTTTAGTCTCAGTCATAAAAAGCTGCAAACATTTTAAATGTAGGAATGTGTCCTGTGTCAGAGGGGAACGCTTTCAGACTGAGCTGCTGTTCAACAGCGAGTGTTTAAAACACTCTGAAGCGTGTACAGGTCATAGATAACCTGCAGGAAAATCCTGGATTGTCACCTTTTTAGTGCTAGAGAAGGTAAAAATCATTCTCAGAGGAAACTGCCAGCTCTACAGATTAAAGCTGTAATATGTGGGATAAAACACCGTGTGTGATCGTCTGGCCCTTGTATTCACTACATTATGGGGACCAAATGTCCCCACAGGTATAGTTTGAAGAAACAAGCTTATAAATCATACAAAATTATCTTTTTTGTAAATCTAAAATAAAGATGTTCTGTGGTGGTTAGATTTAGGGGTAACATTAGTGCAGGGGGATAGAATATACAGTTTATACAGTATCAAAACCATGACATCTATGTCCCATTTCACATGAAACCCAACATCTCATCTTTGAATGAACCGGCTTAGTGGACATTTTTAATCACACATAATATAGTGCAGAGTATGTGTGTTTGCCCACCTGCAGAGAAACTCAGATTTCCCACCTCTGTGCTGTTCGTGTTTCTCCAAACTCTTGTATTATTCATCAAGAAACCTTTCTGACATCACATCTCCCTCTCTCTACCTCCCTCTCTTCCTCTCTCTCTCTACACCTCTCTCTCTGTCTCTTTTTCTCTCTCTCTCTCTCTCTCTCTCTCTCTCTCTCTC
>JAZGTK010007763.1:0-19027 GCA_036877625.1 Ambastaia sidthimunki
AACATGTTCAAGGTGGGTCAGAGCAGAGTGAAGGGTAGTGGCGATAGCCTAAAGACTGTACTATTTCATTATTTCTTTGTATCCCATTCTCTTTCATTGTATAATGTTTAGGTTTCTAATGGAATGATTGCAAATCCATTATACCCCTGTCCCATAAAATGTTATCATCTTTCTCTGCTCCATCTCCATGTAAGCTGGAACAGCATATCCTGCTTAATATGATACCTGTCATCTATGATGTTAATTGACGAAATGTTGCATAATCATACTGTGCAACATTAAGTAAAAAAATAAAAGAACATACTGTTTTAGAAGGCTTAGTTTAGTGTGCTTAATTTAGTCTGCATACATTACCCTCTCATAGACCACTGAAAAAAGATACAAGGCTTCACACATAATGACAGGTATTTCTAATCATGTCTTCTCTATTCATAAACTAACTGCACTGCCTAATATCCTCAATTAGTAATTAATTTGCATCTCATAATGAACAATAAAATTTGCAATAATAGCATATATTCTGTCACAGTGTTGTACATGTTTGGCTTTTCTGTGTTTTATTTTTCATTATATATAAACTGCTTTGAAGCAATGTAATATGGTAAAAAGCGCTGTATAAATAAAATTGAATTGAACTGAGTAACAACCTGAAAAGGTCTACTGTCAATCAGAATTGAAACTGTATATGCGTGTTTGAAGGGCTCATATTTTGAAAAACCCTATGTGAATTTTAGGAGGGTTTTAGTTTTGTTATGTAATAATTAGATAGTCCTGATATTGGGTGAGTGACAACCCAATAAGATCTACTGTCAATCTACTGAGGTGAAACTGGTCTATGGAAACAGGGAGTGTCTGTTTAAGGGTTATCTGAAATGCTAAACTGCTTTGTATGTGAGATTTGGAGGATTTATATTTTGTAATGCTACATCAGGCAGTCCTGATATTAGGTGAGTGTAAGAACCTGAGTGTAACGATTGGTCAAACACAGGAGGATACATACGCAGCATTTTATTCAAATCAGCGTTCAAAACAGGCATGGGTCAAAACAACAGCAAACAAGGGCAACACAGGTAATCCAAATCGTTAACAGTTCCAAGCAAAGGGGTCAAACACAGCAAACAGGTACAACAAAGGTAGTCCAAAACGTAAACGATAAAGCAAACACAGATCAGGGCAGGCGGCAGGCAAATAGCGAAATCCAAAAACACGGGCAAAAGTCCAAGGGCAGGCGGCTAACAATCATAAACGAGAAGGCAGTCCAAAAACACAAACCAGAAAACCAGAAACCACAGGAGAGATTGCTCAGAGACGTTAGCCGGGGCAAAACAAGACTTCGCCCAGAGCAGCAGCACAGGTGACCTTATATTTAGTCTCTAATGAGCATAATGGCCACCACCTGTGGCGGGCGTGGTTCCAGCACAGGGTTCTGGGTAATGTAGTTTGTGACACTGAGTAGGTCTAGTGTCAACCTGAAGTGAAACTGTTCTGCGGAAACAGGAATGATCCTTTTACACATCTGTCCAAAATTCAATCCCTTGTGTATGAGATTTTGGGGCTTTAATTTCGAAATGCCACATCAGACAGTCCTGATATTGGGTAAAAGGAAAACTGAGAACGTCTAGTGTCAATTTAAATGAAACTGTTCTGTGAAATTGGATTTGCTAAGTAAAACACCTGTATATGTATATATATAATTTTTGTAGGCTTTTATTTTGTATTGACACATAAGTCTGTCCTGATATTGGGTAAGTTACAACCTGAAAAAGTCTACTGCCAACCTGTAGTATAACTGTTAAATGGAATCAGACTTTCCTTTTCACAACTGTCTTAAAAGCTAAAACCCCTGTGTATGAGCTTTTGTTTGGCTTTTATTTTGTAATGCCACATCAGGATAGAATGGTTGTTTGTACAGAATTCCAGCGTTATGCATGTGACATTTAAACTCATAGTGGCAGTCTCCGTATAAAAACTTCTTACAAAATTTAAATTAGTAATTCACATTCAACAATCCATAAATATAAGAACATTCACAAATGTTTTTTCACAAATGAATTTAATTCAGGAACTTGATATACACATATTTGTGAAAACAATTTGAATTTTGTTTGGTGAGATAACTTCACGTGACATTTAAAAAGAATTGTGCTTTCACTTGTGTATTTATGAATAGCATTTTGAATTTACAAATCTGATTTTTATACATGTAAAGTGTGCTGTGCATTTATGAATTATGTTTTTATTATTATTGGGGCCATTTTGTCTCCCTATGTCTCCCAATTTTTGTCTCCATTTTGTCTACCCTAACATTTCAGGGGTACAAAGAGTGTTACGAAGGAGTCAGAGGCGTGTGGATCCATTTGCAGGTTTGTATTATCAAAGTCTAACAGCATGAAACAAACAGGCAAAGGTCAACAATGGCAGAGGCAAACCAGAATCAGAGTCGGGGCACAGGCGAAGTTCGAGGCAGGCGGCAGGCAAGCAATATCCGTGATACAGGCAAGGGTCGAGGCAGGCAGCAGACAGAAAACGTAATCCAGTAAACAATCCAAGTAACAGGGCAGGCAGCAAACAATCAGAAAACGAGGAACAGATCAGGGTAATAACAGATATCCAAAAACAGATTAAATGCTCAGAAATGTAACCAAGAGAATACAAGACTTCGCAAAGATACAGAGTTTGTGCATGGTTTAAATACAAAGTCCTTTGATTAGAGATTGCTTGCAGGTGTGTAATGAGGGGGAGTGGTCAGCCCCAGGTATGAGGGCTTCTGGGAAATGAAGTCCAATAAACAGTTCAGGTGACGGTTCCCACTAATGGCCAGAAGGGGCCAACGTAACAAAGAGCATGAGTGGATCTAAAAAAAGTTGATCACATTTAGAAACCACAATGTAATATTTTGTCAATAAAACCCCATACATAGGACATTATTAATAGGTAATTATTACATTGGCTTAATTCTAAATTCACTAAAATGTTGCTGCATTTTTTAGGAATAGTTGTGTTCCCAAACTTAAACTTTTAACATCTTTAACATTTAAGCACAGGATTGAGGAACACTTCAACTCCTCCAACCCCCGGTGTATGTGGCAAAGCATACAGACTATCATAGACTACAAACCACCCAGCACTGTGACTCTCTCCGACTCTGCCTCCCTCCCTGATGAGCTAAATCATTTCTATGCTCGCTTTGATCGAAATAACAAGGAGATCTCCAACCAAGTGGAACTCCCACCTTATGATCTGCCACTAACACTCTCCATTCCAGATGTTTGGAAATTACAGACTTCATTTTGGCAAGTTGGAATTTCTCGCACCAAAGTGACTACCTCTTCTATGCCCCATATTTTACAATTTATACCGACAATAACGCTCACTTATGTGATGAGTTCAACAATGTTAAATGCAGCTGGTTATCGCTGGGAGGAGGACCTTGCAGATTTCCAATTCGAGATCAAATACCGCCCTGGCGAGAATAACAACAGTGCAGACATGTTGTCACGTTGCCCCTTGGACATGGACTGATACATCAGTGAGTGCACAGAGGGTCTGTCACAAAGTGTTGTCCAAGCTACCTGGGAAGGCAACATGATGTCCAAAAATGAAGACTTAGCCTGGGTAGCATCTCTAAAGTTAGCAGCGCCAGACAAAGTCACACTACATAACCAGTTTGCATAAACCATGAATCCAGATGAATTAAGTTCAAGTTCAAGTTTATTTATAAAGCGCTTTTCACAATGGTACATTGTTACAAAGCAGCTGTACAAATGACAGTGAAAAACATCAAGGGAGAGATACAGAAAAGAGAAATAAAATATTATATGGAATGTTAGACATATGCAGTTATATGTAAAATATAGAAATTCTAGACAGTTTTTAAGACAGCAAATTATGTTAAATTATCTAAGCTAGTGTCAGCAGACTCCCTGCAAGCAAGCCAACAGGGCGACAGTGGCAAGCAACCAAAACTCCAGAGGTTAAAAAGTGGACAAAAAAACCTTGTGAGAACCCGGACTTGACAGGGAGGGCCAGTTCTCCTCTGTCACACTAAAGCTGCAGTCAGTTTCCATGACTAAGACAGGTTAAACGGCAAGCGTTACAATAAAGACTTACGTAGAGTATGGGACTAATTTGATTTGGTGGTAGTTTGGAAAAGCATTAAAAAGATTTAACAGGAGTAAGACCCTGATGGGGGAATAAAGACCGGGCAAGAGAATATTAACTTTGGTGATAAGTATAAGGTTCCTGATAGCAGCTCTAGCAACAATCTGCTGTTACAAGTTGGAATGTAAGCTGGTTATAGATGAAATTGAGAGGGTAATATGATTTTTGAAACCAGGTAGATGATCAATGGGAAAAAGATAGATTGAGGAGCAAATATTTAATCTTTATCCTTATTGAAAAGGACCCTGCTGAGGCTGTAGATGATTTGTTGAGTGGGATGATCACACCGGTGCTTGACAACTCCATGAAGGGCCAAGGCCAATTGAAGATCTAACAGTAGCTGGATCCACGTAGAGGTAGGCAGATCTAAAACTCCCCCGGGAGGGAGCCCCAACAAAAAGCAGACAATAATTAGCGTTGCTGCGGTTTTAGCTTAGCTGCTGTTATATTAAGTATTTACACTTAATACCTTGATACATTAATACCTTAATGTATTTATATATATATAAATACATTAAGGGAATGGTGTTCCTGCCAGATCAGTAGATGGTGCTATGGGAGTGCAGTGTGTTGCGATGAGTCAGCTGTGCAGTTTGTCACAACCAAGACCATCTTTATTCCACCATTCCACAGATTGCTTGGAAGCTGATACGGAGGTCCACTACCCTCTACATGTATAAGCATTTAAATCTGGTTTCAAAGGTAACAGTTGTTGTGATATTTTTGCTTTTACCACAATAATAAAATAATAATTATTATTAATAGCAGGATTATTAAAGATGTGTTTTTGTGATTGCTCATTACCTTTTGGGTCTTGCTTCCTCACAACATATATTATTAGAGTGTACTATAAAGACCTCTCTATCTTCCTTGCTTTTCTCACTCTGAGTTTACATTTTTCTGTCACACAGTTGACTTGCCGTGTTATTTTTCAAAGTATAGCATGTTACCAGATTATGTTATCACAGCATGTTATCACAGAGTGGGCTGCCATAAAAAAAGTAAAAACACTGGGCTGGTTTTGATAGTTCTTTATTTCCCTTTAATAAGGCTGATGGATATATATATATATATATGTACACACACACACACACAATGACTTGCTAGATTGAAGGAGAGCTACACCAAGAAGGGGAGAGGGTAACATCATAACATCAAACAAAGAGGGGAAACAGGAAACAACAGAGGGGAACAACAGAAGGGGAACAACAGAAGGGAAACAACAGCAGAAACAGTACAACTGGGTGACACTGATTATGGACGTGTGTTGAGAACCTCACTTTTACCTTTAATTAATAAAAAAAATACAGATTTCACGCACAGTGTATTTTATAGGTTAGAGGAGAATCATTCACCATAAATATTTTTAAGTAACCAAGATATATAAAAACCCATCATCAACAACAAAACATTGTTAGTCTCTTTATTTGTTTTTTTGTCTTTTTTCACATTTCCTTCTACTAGGCTTACATCTCCCTGTGTCTTGTTTTACAAAGGAAAAAATGAAAAAAGCCCAAAGATACAAGTTAGTAATAAAACTAACAAATTATTAGAATAGCGTGATCAACGCATCACAAAAAAAAAAAAGAACACAGACACACAACAGCAACAATACTTTCATCATTATCTTCCTTGTAAGAACAGTTTCAGTGTCCTTTGATCATCATAACCATTAAATTAACTTCACAGTGTGGTAGAAAGTGAGGTGAATTCAGGAGCACGTTTACAAATAATAATAATTTTAATAATAATAATAAAACAATATTTCATTGAGAGTATATAAAAATTTCCACATAGGTGCTTTGTCTTTCCCATCACACTGCTCTGGGAAGGCATTATTGACTGAAAATGCGATGAAATGGTCCATGTACAATTCAAAATGGGAGTGAATGGCAGTTTGTTGATGTGCTGACTCCTGACATGGTGTTTTCTCATCAGGAAAAGCATTTTGTAGCCAACAGAATAGTGTGTGATTGGTCGGTTGTTTAACTCTGCTGTCGCAGTGCACGGCTCCTTCTGCTGAAGTACTGCTGTAGAGCCATCTGTCTTGGGTAGTTCATTATATAGTTTTGTTTGCGGGTGCTGTGAGAAGCAAGACAGAAAAAACAGCGAATGGTTGAGCTGTGTTAACAGTACATAGAGTTATACAACAGTACATACAACAGTACAAGCATCTCAATCAATCTAGGCTTGGAATTTTCATTTTACATTACATTAAAATTTATTTACATGTATATTTATAAATCATATTAATATTTGAATTATTTACATTATATAAGCAAATCTTTAATTCACTCATAACCTCAAATATAGAATAATATTTTAAGGCTTTCTGAATGTTATATATGTCCAGGCAGGCCCGGTTCCAGAACCAAATCACTGAGCGTGCTTTTGAAAATAATGAGGGCGCTAACTAACATGGATCGTGGACGGAATTAAAAGGGGGCCATATCTGTAACCCACCCAACCAGTTTTATGGCATTATGATATACATACAGATAACATACATAAAGGTGTATATCTAAACATATTTTAATGTGTATCTTAAAAAAATGTACATTAAAACAGTAATATTAATAATAAAATTTTAAGTGCTCCTTAAACTTATAGGCATCAGTTATTTCATCTATTTTGTATGACTATTGGTTAGTGGACCTATTCCCTTATAGAGGGATCTAGTGGCATGCTCCAACTTCAGAAAATTCTGTACATTTTAAAGTTAAATGTATCAACCTCGTGCATTCTGCCTGTAAAATTAAATTACTAGCTCTGTGAAGAATTTTGTGATCTTATAAACAACCTTGTGCTCTTGTAGCAATTTATTAATTGGTTAAATTTTTATTAAAGCTACAAATGTTATTCCATCAGGAGCAGCGAGTGATTCCTTTTTTCTGCTGTTGATTAATACTGACAGCAGAGATTAGACAGTAGGAATATTAGACTGCTGTCATTTTAAGACCTAATGCATGTTTCCAAACAGTACTGACAAAATCAGATGTCCTTCCCAGCTGTTTATGTTCATAAATAAATACATTTATTTGAATACTCATAAAAACAGATATTTTGCAACGTAACTGTGTGTATTTGTAGATTAAGTGCACAGAATACATTTGGAAAACCACCATCTATCAGTCCGCAGTTGTCCTCAAAATGCTGCACTGTACTACAATGCAGCAAAGTGTGTGCATGTCTGTGTGTAAAGCGCAGCATTAGTATTTATTTTTTTATGTCATATTTATACCAGACTTAAAAAGTAAACCCCCGCTTCTGCGATCCATGCTCACTATATGTTCTCACATTTACTAATTTTATCTAAGGGTGCTTAGCAACCCCAGACAAACCACCACCGAAGTTGTATACCAACAAACATCAGAACCCAAGAGTGGAATGGTACTTATCAAGATAGATTATAAAACCTCACAAAGGTATAGGGTGTAGCCCAGTCTGCAGCTCTACAAATATCTGCTAATGAGGCCTCATTAGCCAGAGCCCAGGACTACGCCACTCCTCTAGTGGAGTGTGCTCAGACACTGAGGGGGCAAGGAATATCCAGGGCCTGGTAGGCCAAATTATTGGCATCCACTATCTAGTGTGCGGAGCCAGTGCAGATGGGACCCTGTCCAAAGCCCTGACGCTGCTTGCCCATTGGACATGGCACTAAAGCCTATGTTGAATGCATCCTTTATGATGCAAACATGTATATGGTATGTCAAGGGCACTTTTGCCCATAGAAATGCCAGGTCCGACCTCAAACTGAACATACAACAACACTCTCATGTGACTAGCACATGGTAAGTGCAGAGACATCACTTGGCCTGCTTAGGGACTCTGTCTGGCAGACAGTGCTGGAGTGGCCTCATATGCTTCATATGCAAGTAAAACTGCAGCTGCTGAGAATGCTGTATGCCCCAGGAGCCTCTGTAAGTACTTGAGTGGAACCAATGGCTTCTGTCTGAAACACTTTAGGCAGGACATCACTGACTAAGCACAATCATTTGACAACAGAGCTGTCATGGAGACCAACCCCAGCTCTAGATGAGGAAAACAAAAGCTTTGCACTGTGCCATCTATTTTGTGAAGTGCACCAGTCCCTTTTGCAGCAAAGCAGCCCCACAACGATATACTACCACCCCATACTTCACAGTTGGGATGGTGTTCTGAGGCTTCAAAGCTTCGCCCTTTTTCCTCCAAATATACCGTTTATCATTATGGCCGAACAGTTCAATTTTTTTTGTCAGTCCACAGGACATGTCTCCAGAAGATTTTTGTCCCAATGTCCAGTTGCAAACTGTAGTCTGGCTTTTTTATGGTGGTTTTGAAGTAATGGCTTTCTCCTCCCAGAGCAACCTTTCAGCTCATGGTGGTACAGGACTCGTTTTCCTGTGGATAATGACACTGTGTTGCCAGTTTCAGACAGCATCTTCACAAGGTTTTTTGCTGTTGTCCTGGGATTGATTCGCACATTTCGCACCAAAATACATTCCTCTTTGGGAGTCAGAATCCGTCTCCTTCCTGAGTGGTATGATGGATGTACATTACCATGTTTTTTTTACTTGCGTATTATTGTCTGAACAGATGAAGGGGATGACCTAAGGATGAGCCACACTTGTGGAGGTCCACAATTCTTTTCCTGATGTCTTGGTTGATTTATCTTGATTTTCCCATGATGTTAAAGAAAGAAGCTCTGTGTTTGAGGTGTGCCTTTATATGCATCCACAGGTATGCCACCAATTAACTCAAATGGAATCAATTAACCTATCTGAAGCTTCTTAAGCTCAGAATGAAATCATCTGGAGTTTTCTTTTTGTTTAAAGACACAATAAACTTAGTGTATGTATACTTCTGACTTTGATGAAAGCGATAAAAAAATACATAGAAATTCTCTCCCGCTCTATTCTGACATTTAACAAATGCAAAAAATATGTTAATATTTATTTATCTAAAACAGAAAAAGTTTACACTGGTTTAATGTTTGACAGTAAAGAAAAAAAGTTTTTGTGTTTTTTTCTGAGGTGTATGTAAATATCTGGTTTCAACTGTATTACAAAGTACTTCAATGTATAATTACACTATGACAAGGACACCCTTAAATAAAGTGTAACATCTCTAATTACAAACGTAACCTTGGTTCTCTAAAATAAGGGGAACCTTGGTTCTATTTCAATGCGATAGCTTCACTCCCCGAAGGCTGAGGAGGGAGCCTTCACTAGCGTTCCTCGCAATTCTGGCCCCGCTATGCCGAGGCAGAGCGGCGGCTGCGCTCAAGGCGTTTGCAGATGTATCTGGTGGAGAAAATTGAGACAGGCACACCTTATCTCGTTCCTTACCTGCCAGATACGGCGCTCTCTCTCTGGGATTCTGAAGTCCGTTCTGTGACATGGAAGCCTGTTTTCTCCCCCAGGGAGAGGGCTCAACTCTCCACCTCTCATCCACAAATGGCTGTAGAGAGCGTCGATAAGTCCTCTCAGTCCCCGCAATATGAAGAGTTTGTGGAGGTTGTTACTAGGCTGAGCTATGTGAACACTCTTTTCACAGCTGGCCTGTACCTCCACACCGGAGCCTACCGTTTTTCTAAACGGTATTTAGCTATACCATACTCATCCCGTATCTGCATGAATATGAGTATAAGGCGATGCCCCAGGTTAAACAGACGCTAGTTGCTATCTGTCTTCCTACTTGGCGTCGTCCTTAAGGCACCTGCTGAAAGAGATTGATGAGAGCGAGGGTCTCATGTTTGAGGATGTGTTAGAACCGCTATTCGCCAGGACCGCCCGTGCAGTTGGCAGGTCTATGGCAGCAGTTCCCCTCTCACTCTCATTCTCTCGAGGCTGTTGGGTGGGAACAGTCCCGGCCGTGTACAAGCTCCTCATACAGGGACCCTCAAAAACAGAGCGTCACGTCCCAGTCTCCCCCCTTAAGGGAGAAGGTGATGCGAAGCTCGGGGTCGAAGTCTAGAAAGTCAAGGCAGGATCTGAGGACCGTCTTGATTTCCAAGAGGGCTTCAACCAAGCGGTCCTGACAATCACAGGTCAGGACCCCAGAAGGCAGCCCCATCTGGGAAGCAGCGGGTCACATCACAACAAACGATGTCCGCTCCTTTTCAGTGACCTCTGGAGGCCAAACTGTTAACCCTGCCACCCCTGGTGTTTCAGGGCACAGTAGCTTCAAACACTGGCTCCCTCCAGTGTGCGTCAACATTAGCAAACATGGATGGGTTGCCACATCTGAGGAGGTCTATAGAGAGTTTAGATTGGACTCCCCCTGCAGGGTCTCCCTTACAGGGCACTGATCTATTCACTCAAAACACACTAGAGGCCAATCCCGAGAGATTGGTTCCCTTTAAAGACCATCTGGCAGCCTGGAGAGTACTGCCACACGTGTCTCAATGGGTTCTGAGCACAATAGAACGAGGTTACAAGATCCAGTTCAAACATTGTCCGCCTGCTTTTAGTGGGGTTCTCCCCATGATAGTAGGTTCTGCTCAGGCTCTAGTTATGGAACAAGAAGTAGCTACTCTCTTGAGGAAGGAGGCCAAGGAGGTGGTCCCTCCTCAGCCCTGGAGTCAGGGCATTACAACCGCTATATCATTGTTCCCAAAAAGAATGGGGGGTTGCGTCCCATTTTAGATCTGCGTCTTCTGAACCGCTTAGTCAAGAAACTGAAGTTCAAGATGCTCACTGTGAAACAGGTCATGGCTCAAATCAGGTCTGGTGCTCCCCTTCGGCCTATCACTCTCACCCCGCACTTTCACAAAAGTTGCAGTCCTGCAGCCCTGGCTCCTCTGCGATCCCAGGGCATCCGGATACTCAACTATATCGACGACTGGTTGATATTAGCTCATTCAGAGCAGGTTGCAGTCTGACATTGAGATGTCGTTCCAAACCATATGAAAGAGTTGCGGTTAAGACTGAACACCGAAAGCACAGAGAACCACTTATCTGGGTGTCGTGTGGGATTCAATAATGATGCGGGCACATGTCTATCACTCGAGTAGATTCGCCCCATGAGAGCAGTCACAAGAGTCAAAGAAGGCCAGTCACGCACTGTAAAGTGGTTTCAACAACTGCTAGGCCTCATGGCAGCTGCGTCCAATGTTATTCCATTCGGCCTGCTGCAGATGAGGCCCCTACAGTGGTGGCCCAAGACCAAGGGGTTTTCCCCGAGGGGAAATCCTTTCCGCAAGATCAAGGTCATGGGCGTTGCCTACGGGCTTTAGATATATGGAAGAAACCTTGGTTCCTTATTCAGGGCCCGGTGCTGGGGGCTCTTTGCCGCCGTGTCTCACTAGCAACAGATGCATCCATTACCGGTTGGGGAGCGGTCATGAGTGGCCACCCAGCCTGAGGTCTGTGGAGAGATCAGCAGCTTTTGTGGCATTTCAGTTGTCTGGAGATGCTGGCGGTATTCCATGCTCTCAGGCATTTCCTCTCGGACCTAAGAGTTCAGCCCATGTTGGTGCGTATCGACAACACAACAGTGGTCACTTATATCAACCACCAAGAAGGTTTGCGGTCGCACACTCTTTGCAAGTTGGCACACCAGATCCTTTTGTGGTCCCAGGGAAAACTCCTCTCAYTGAGAGCAGTCTATATCCCTGGATGTCTCAATGTGGGAGCAGACATTCTGTCGAGGCAGGGGCAGAGGCCTGGGGCGTGGATGTAGAATCTGGGGGGTGGATATGGAGAATCTTTGGGCCTCTCAAAAGATAGCGCAATGTCCCCTTTGGTTCTCTCTAGCTCATTTAGCTTCTCTGGGTCTGTACGCCTTTCCCCTGATCGCTCTGCTCCCTGAAGTTCTGGAGAATACGCCAGGATGTGGTATCTGTGCTCTTAGTAGCCCCGTTCTGGCCAACTCAAGCATTGTTCTCAGATCTGGTAGTTCTACAAGACAGTTCTCCATGGGAGATTCCCATCAGAAGAGACCTTCTTTCTCAGGCGGCGGGTGCCTTTTTACACCCCCGCCCAGACCTGTGGAAGCTGTGGGTATGGCTCCTGAGGGGGAGCTTCCGTAGCTTCTGGTCTCTCAACTGAGGTTGTGAAGACCATCTTGCAATACAGAGCTCCTTCTACGAGGAAACTGTATGCCCTCTTTTCACTTCTTGGTGTGGAGAGTGCCAGCTTGACACAGTCAACTGCACAATTAATGCAGTTCTGGAGTTTCTGCAGGCACGGCTCTCTGCAGGGTTAGCTCCCTCCACCCTGATGGTCTATGTGGCGGCTATATCGGTTGACCATGCTTCACTAGGTGGTCAAACAGTGGGTAGACACCCCTGGGTTACATGTTTCCTCCGAGGTGCACTGAGGCTGAGGCCCTAGGTGTCCCACTTGGGACCTGGCCGTGGTTTTAGAGGTTCTTTGTGCTCCACCTTTTGAGCCCATTGAGGAAATTTCTGACCAACTTTTGACGGTTAAAACTGTGACATGCTAGGGCCAGTCGTGCTACAGACCTTTTGTCTTCCTCCCTTTCAGGAGCATGACCAGGAAAAGCTTAATCGTGTGTGTCCAGTGTGAGCTGGAGGAAAACTGACCAGCTTTTTGTCTGCTTTGGTCACCATAGGCGCGGTCTCCTCGCTCCCAGGCAGACACTTAGTCGGTGGATTTCTGATGCTATTCGCATCTCGTATGAGTCCTCTGGGATTCCCCCACCTAAGGGGACCAAGGCTCACTCTACCCGAGGTAGACTCTACTCTAAGGCCTTTTGTGCAGGTGTTCCAATTAAGGACATCAGCGACGTTGCAGGACAGTCCACTCCTTTAACTTTTGTGAGGCACTATGCCTTGTCATTCAAGCCACTCCTGGCACCTCTATTCTCTTGCCCTAAACTGTGCAATTTCACACAGAGGGCAGGGAAAACTTCAGTATGGGATAGTGGGCATCTTGTTCCCAAAGCGTTTCGATGCAGCTTGAGTTCCTGAAAGGGAACATTTCAGGTTACATATGTAACCCAGGTTCCCTAAAGGGAACGAGACGCTGTGTCTCTGGCCATACTTCAGCTTCATTCTTTTCGAAGCTACCAGTTTGCTCAGCGCATGCACTTTTAAGCTTCCTGGTCGTGACGTCACCCCGCCTGTGACGTATCGCCCCCTTATTCCACTGATTTCACACGTGATTCAGAGCATGGTCACGCTGAAGCCGTTCCCAAAGCGTTTCGACGCAGCGTCTCGTTCCCTTCAGGGAACCTGGGTTACATATGTTACCTGAGACGGCTTCATTCAAGAATTTGCTGTAGTTACGGTAAATAGAGCCTTAACTATTGGTGATTTGAGATTACTTTAGGTTAGTCAGAATACTCATAACCATAAGATGGTTACAGTGCAGCAAAAGATGAAGACTAACAAATGTTATGTCATTCAGAAAGGGTGATATTTATTTAGAGAGAATGAAGAGAAAGAGTTAAATGTATGCATATGATAGGTACAAGAAATGTGTATGTAATGTGTAGATCTGGAATTCATTGCTCTCAATTATTAGCCTGATACATGACTTTATAATTCACACAATTCTTTCACAGGTTTCTGCTTCCTGCATTTAATTATTTGATAATTCATTCTGCATTGTGTTAAGTTGTGATGGGATTTATAGACTAGGGTCAGAGGAAGGAACATATGTTTTTGGGTACTCACAGAATGACCTCCACGTGATCCAGAGCCCACTGATCATGACCTGAACCCTCATGACGCGGCTGCCACCATCGTAACTGCACCCCCCTCACACGAGCCTCACTGCAGCAACACAAATACACACTAAAACATGCGCTGATCAACTTATGCAGCCTGTGACATCACCTTCATTTACATGACACACCTGTGGTAACATTTTAGTACGTAACATTTAAAAAAACTAAAATATACAACACAACAGGTGTTTCTATGGTCCTCAAACACAACAGCATGTCAGTGTAATGGTTTGTTTTTTACAGTAAATTCCTAACATGTAGGCACATAAGTACAAATACAAATTTGTTGACTAAATAGTAGAAATATACACATACAGCAATATATAGTACATTCAGAAAGTATTCGAACCCCCTTCACTTTTTAACATTTTGTTATACATACTACTAATTGTTTAAGTTTTTTATTCATTTTTTTCATTAATCTACACTCAGTACCCCATAATGACAAACTAAAAACAGAATTTTAGAAATGTCTATAAGTTTATCCTAAAAAATGGAAAATCACGTTTACGTAAGTATTCAAATCCATTACTCAGTACTCAGTTAAAGCCCGTTTGGCAGCAATTACAGCCTTGAGTCTTTTTGGGTATGATGCAACAACCTTTGCACACCTGGATTGGGGGATGTCTTTGTACTTTGCTCCATTCAGCTTTCCCTCAACCCTGACCAGTCTCCCAGTCCTTGCTGCTTAAACACTCCCAGAACATGATGTTGCCACCACCATGCTTCATTGTTGAGATGGTATTAGGCAGGTGATGAGTGGTGCCTGATTTCCTCCAGACATAACTTTTAGAATTGTGGCCAAACAGCCCTTCAGGAACAGTTTCATTCTTGGTTTCACAGTCCAAGAGTCCTGCTGATTTGCAAACTCTAAGTGGGCTTTCATGTGTTTTGCACTAAGGAGAGGCCTCTGTCTAGCCACTCTGCCATAAAGCCCAGCGGAGGGCGACAGTGATGGTTTGCCTTCTGGAACTTTGTCCCATCTCTGGAGCTCAGTCAGAGTGACCATCGGGTTCCTGGTTGCCTCTTTTACTAAGGCCCTTCTCCCCAATTACTCAGTTTGGTCGAACCAGCTTTTGGAAGAGTCCTGGTTGTGCCAAACTACTTCCATTTGAGAATAATGGAGGCCGCTGTGCTTCTGGTAACTTTCAGTGCAGCAGAATTTTTTTGCAGCCTTCCCCAGACCTATGCCTTGCAACAATCAAACTCATGGCTTGGTTTTTGTTCTAATATGCATAATAAGCTGTGAGGCCTTTTACACAGAGGTATGTGCCTTTTCAAATAATGTCCAATCATTTTAATTTACCACAGGTGGACTTCAATAAGGATGTAAAAAACATTTCAGCAACGATCAAGAGAAATGGGAGGCACCTGAACAAAATTTAAAGTATTGTTGCAATGGGTCTGAATTCTTATGCCAATGTGATATTTTTTTTTCTTTTTTATAAATTTATTTTGTCATTGAGGGGTACTGAGTGTAGATTGATGAGAAAAAATCTAAACAATTGTCGTATCAGGCTGAAACTTAACAAAAAAAAAAAAAAGTGATGTTTGAACAGTTTATGAACACTGTATGTACGCATACAATATATACACAGTACAAATCCTGAAAGGGTGCCATGATTGGTCCTTTTCAAAGCCATGTATGATCAACAAATACTCAAATGTATTAAAACCGACAACAATTATTTTTACAATAAAAGCAACAATTACTTTTAGAATTAAAGGGTTTAAAAATCATGAAAAATATTTCAGTCAAGTGACTCTAAACTTTTGAATAAGCTGTTTAGTCATGGCACATGTAGTTTTATTTCTGGTATTGTATATAATACATTTATTGGTGACCCTATATGCCAGTAGTTGGAGACAAGGCAGATTATACTGTGCTTTATGGTCTTAGGAGTCAAGGAGTACCAGGAGATTGACTAATATGTCTACAGATCTGGAAATACCAGAGATAAAAAGCGTGGTTGAGACCGAGTGAGAGGGTTCTCTTAAGGATCTGTAAAAACCCCCTTAAAAATGGTATGGATATTAAATGGTCCTGCCTGACTATACTACCTACTAGACTGTTCCCCCATAAACAGAAGGTGACTTATAAGAAGAAGAGTAAGAGGGACTTCTGTTTAGTGGGTTTAGCCTCTTAAAGGTCCTGTAGTCAAAGGTCAAAAGTCCTGTAGTCCTTTTAGCGATTTTGGTTAAAGGGATACCATGATATAATGATATTACATATTTGTCTCAGAGTGTCTTGAAGTGCAAGATTCTTGAGGACTGACACAGATTTGACAAGGAAAAGAACGAGAGGTCCTTCAGAGACCATCCTGCCTGTCTCAGACTCAAGACTCAGCTGACCCTTTACAAGGTTTACCCACTCATCTTCATTACCCACAAAAGTTTCCCTGAACAAAACTATGCTGCAGTTTCAAGATGGGATTTACAGTTTTAGGAAAGTACTACTACTACTCATTAACTAGTCCTTCCTCACCTGCTCACATATCATGTGCCACTACAGTAAAAGACGTTGTTTTTATAAAACAAACTGAATTTTGTTGGAGAAAGTTTTGTGTAGCTATATTTTCATACTTTTTAAACAATTAACTCTGTCTACAGCATGTTCAGACTTACCGTGGGATATTGTAGGACACCCTCTGGGCTTTGATGAAATCTTTTGGCTGGTGCTGTGCAATGACGTGCCAGGAAACTCCATTATTGATGCTGTACTGGAGCAGCACGGCACGGTCGACTGTGTCTGCCTGATCCAAAGCAGCATTACAACTGTCTGTCTGAGACACGCTGCCAATCTGAAGCACGAACATGATCTTACTGCAGGAGAGAAAGATAATCTCTTTAAATGACTTTAAAGACCAAGAATCACACAGATGTCCTGAACTTTTTTTTACCTAGCACGCATCAGATCCAGAGGTCTGGTGATGGCTTGCCTCATCTGGCAACCGTTGAAGTAGAGTGAGTCCCCATGAGCGTGAGGAGAGAGCTGCCCACATCCACTACCCACCCAACCACCCTGAATCACACTCCAGCTCTCCTCAGACACCCACCCAGACTCAAAGTTATCCTTGACAGAGCTGGGTAGCTCACTGCTGAACAGAGAGCAGTCGTCTCCTGAGAGAGACAAAACATCAGACTAACACGTTTTTTTTTTATTTTATAAGGTCTTTGTTAAACATTACATTACACGTTACATGTTCTTATCATAGTAATTACGGCAACTAACACCAAATCCCAATCCTATATTAACCCTACATGTTGTTAATCAATATTAGTAAGTATAATTACACTCATAAAACAGATAATTCCAGTCCTTGTCCTGCATTCAAAGTCATTGTAAATGACTATATAAACACACCTATGACTTCATTGCATAAGTATTACTGCACCACTGAGTCGGTGTGAAACCTTTCCAGGTATATGGAATAACTGTTTTACAAAAGCAACAAGCTGTGATTTTTAGTAAAATCAAAACTGTTCTGTGTTGTGTCTAACAATGACCCTTAGCTGTTCTAGAGTCACTACAAACCAGAACTTTTGAAGGAATATCAGTTTATGTAAAAATAAAGTGTAAACAAAATCTGCTCCTGTTTATTCTTGTAAACACCCAATGAGAGATACAGAAAGTCCAGCCCACCATGCCGGCCATCATCACAGATGCAGATGGATCCACTGGTGCAGTACCCATGACCACTACACAAACCAGGACATGCCTCGCCGATATACACATGATCCACAGCCCAGCTGTAGTGCTCTCCAGCGGCCTCCTGCTGGATCCAGCGAAACTGTGTTGCACTGAAGACAAACACAACATTCACAGACACTTCCAATTAGTCCTTTAACTCACACAAGTCAACACTTGTAAGAGATGACATCTGAAGAAAGCCATACCCAGAGGAAACATGGTCAGGCAGCTGAATAGTGACTCTGGTCCACACTGAACTGTTGACAACAGTATAGATGGAGGACTCATGAAACTGGAAAGGTGAGCAGCCGACATTGTTAACAGAAGATGGGAGACAGGCAGACTGGACTAACTGCCATACATCTGATCTGAAAAAGAAAAGAGAGTTAACAGAAAAATCTCATGGGCAGTTTTTAAATTCAAATTTATTTATATAGCATTTTTTTATTAAGTTGCATTGTTTCAAATCAGCTTTACATAATGAAAAGAAAGATTTAAAAAATGAAAAGACAAACACAGAAAACAGAAAATTTTGGAATACATAAAACATAGAATACAGAATTCATGGTATTATTACAAATGTTATTGTTCATTGTAAGATATATGAACATTGCATAAGAGGATAAGAGAACAACAGTGAAACAGTAAAGTCTTTAAGACAGTAGTTAGATCATTATACTAAAAGCAATATTAACAATTTACAAAACCATAAGCTAAGCTAAATATCAGCTAATATCAATATCAGTAAGCAAACCAACAGGGTGACAATGACACGGAACCAAAAACTCCAATGATGTATAGTTGTAGAAAAACCCTTGGGAGAAACCAGGCTCAATCGGGAGGGCTAGTTCTTTTCTGGCACATTTAACCTGCAATCCATAACTTTGCTTAATAACGTAGAGCTTGATTTAAAACAGTACGGTCTGATTTTGTGACAAATGTCGAGCACTGAGAAATGTTACAAACAAAACTGGCGACAGAGACATAGTGTTATTAAATGCAGCTACAACATCACACTGACGTGACTAGGCAGGAAATAAAACTTCAATAAAACTAGAATCAAACTGAATTGAAGGTAGATAAATACATAATAGGAAGATTAATAAAAAGGTCTATTCCCACTGCTTCTGGGTGACCCAGGTTATGGCTGTAATCATCTTAAGCTGGCACGAGAAAAAGCATCCAGCTGAAGTGGAACTGAGACAAGTGTCAGGTAGAACTGGAGCTGGGTCGGTCTGTCCATTTATGCTGCTCTTAGAAACTGAAATAGTATTTTTTGTGTATTATTTTACTGTTTTATTTGTATATATTGTGAATTATTTCCCCCGGGACTTTTATTTTGAAATCGCGATCTCATAGGGCGGATGCGCGGATGTTCAGAAACGAAAGAGAAGGAATGGTGGCACAGTACAGCTCAGAAATGCGATCTTTCAACAGTTTAGTCTTGGAAAACATTTGACTGTGAGTAATTTACGACTTAGTCAAGTTATTATGGATGTT
>JAZGTK010007764.1:0-19023 GCA_036877625.1 Ambastaia sidthimunki
AACTCTATGTAAGTCTGGTCAGCTACAGAACTATGGTACTGTTTTCACCGCCTGCACATTTGGATTATCACACTAATTTAGCTCAGCCCAGACGACCACAAATTCCGTCCCATGTGAACCTCCGGTCTTTTGACTCACCTTTAAACAGTCTAATTACTGAGGAATTCCTTAGTAATTTAAGGCTGTTTCACTGATCACAGGTCAGTTCACTGCAGGTTATAATCCTGGCAAGTAAGAAGTAACTGTTAACAAAATTGTCATTAGGGCTTTGTAATGGTTTTCGGTGGGAAAATGCAGTTAACTTTACCTTTAGCATAAACCTATGCAGTTTTATGTTGCAACCATAGATGCAACTACCAATAAGTCAGTACTTATTGGTAGTTGCCAATACGTACTGACTTATTGGTTGTAAGTACTTACAATAGGCATGTAAGTTGGCGTTGGACCATGACAGTACCATCTAAATGTATGGCTATAATCCAATATCAGTTTTTACCATCTGATGATACATCTCTACAGAAAACTTTGGCGACATTGGAGGAATGGTTAAAGCGATGTGAAATTGCATTGGTTTCAAGAAATACAAGGAAAAAACGACAACATTACGACTACATTTCTTATGCATATTTCATACAGTTCTTATATGCCTTCTTAAGATAAATCACTTTTTTGTTTTCCACACTCTTGTAAGTCGCTTTGGATAAAAGTAAATGTAAATGAGTTAAATAAAGGCTAATTTGATGTAATAGTCTCTTCACAGATTTTCCTTCCCGCCCCGTCTGAAGGAGGGTTAGGAATAAATGACTACCTGCAAGGAACTATTTTAATTACATTTAATTGCATTATTTCGCCACTGTATGCAAATAGTTGCTATTTGTTTATCGTGTATAAACAGGGGAGTCGATACAACTTGTGTTTTATGTTCATTATACAGTTTTTGACGGACTTAACGCAAAAAAGTGACTTACCTCAGGATCACCTCACTTGATGAAATGGGGGAAGGCTAGACGAGGCGGTTTGCGCATGCGCAGAAAAAACCGCTGGGAAGAAAAGTTTCGCTGCAGCAGCAGCTGCATTATTACAGAGGCGCAGTCTGCCGGGAACAGATGCAGCGCTGCAGTTTCCACTGCAAAACCACGATCACTGCAATCGCGCTGAAAAAGATGCAAAACATGCTGTTACTTTCTCTCGCCATTCTTTTAAGTAAGTTTTCTTGAGGCAATTTGCTTTTGTACTTTTGTTTTTGTACTGATGTACTTTTTTCTTTCGTTTTGAATTAAGTGTGTGTTTATTACTTATTGCCCATGTTATTATCTGAAACGTAAAAAGCTTCATAATGAACTGTAGTGTCTTTTTTAATGATTCACTTGCAGAAAATGCTGAAACTTATGATTCTGATAATGTACTATAAGTATCTCCCCTAATATTTTAGTAATGTTAATTTTATAAAATATAATTACTTTTCCAACATGTTTTAATGTGCACCAACCATTTCTGTTGTTATCTGACTCTTACGTTTTAAAGCTATTATACTGATTTAATTCGGCGCTGGAATTTCTGTATCAATGTAAAATGTCTTTTGGGGGCAGTTTCATTCCATTTAAATCTTAATGTAATCGGATTATGAAATGAAACAGATTATACAACTATATACATTTATTATCTTATGGTTATTATTTTATATATGTTGTGAACTGTAAACTTAAAGACTTCTGAAACGCAAAAGAAACAAACCTTTAAATAGTATTAAGTTTTATACAAATTAATTTGAATATTCGTATTCCACAAAGGCGTAGGGTCAAGGGCTTTTGCAGAAGTACCTGAACTGGGAGATGTTTGCACAGAGGGAAGCTGTTATCCTGCAACGGGGGATCTTCTCATTGGAAGAGCTCACCAGCTCTCGGCCACATCAACATGTGGGTTTCTGAGACCTGAGCCCTTCTGTATTGTCAGTCATTTGCAGGTAATCCACATAAAACATCTGACAATTCCAGGCCAGACTGTCAAATACATGCAGACATTTCGCTTAAAACATTGATTTCCTAATTAAATATTTTGCGGTGTAATTTATTATTATGATAATTATCCTACAGATATCTACAACGGTGAAAACTCCATACATTAAAAATGCTTATTTGACATAAAAAGTTACACCCATTTGCATGTTATAGGTAATTGTGATACTGCAATTAAAGTTATTATGTGTTAAATTAACATTAAATGTTATAAGTTTTTGTTTTTTGTGGGATTTCTCTTGAAACCCACTGGGATTTTATCTGGAATTTCATCAGAACAGGCTTTAATGCATCCTTTTTATTGCATGTGGGTGTTTTTGGAACATGAAAACTGTTTGCCTGTAGACATCTTTTCTTTAGAGATTGGTTTCCGGCCCTGCGACCTTTGGCTGTCTAGACCATATCCTTGTAGACAAAATGCTCTTAAGTGTTGTAGGGCTGCTGGAAATATTTTATGAGGGCTCTCTGAATCTTCAGAAGATCTACCAGCATGTTTGTAGGGAATATTGATGCTATGGCTAAGTGATAATCACTCATGCCAGACCATAACAAGGAGATAAGTGCTTTTTGGTCTTGACTCGAGAATTTACTTTACATCTTTGTATGAGTGTCTTTGATCAAGATTGTCTTTGTGTCTTTATCTCTTCAGTCTTTAAAGTTATTTGATACTTGGTGGCTTTAATCAAAGACTCTCATAGAATCAAAGACTAATCATAGAATTTACAACATACAGTCAGTAATTAAAAATGGTGACATTGTTACCGCCCTTTTTTGTGAGGTCAAATTGCAGTTATAAGTTAGAGGTAAAGCTAGAACGTCATGTTTAAACAGACACTTGTTAATGCATGAAGCTACACGCATTATGTTACTATACGTGTTCCAACCTGAACTAATGTAATTTAGCAAATTTCTAATTAAAAGGAAACAAGCAACCCATCAAAAAATTTACATCTGGACAGCACATGAGACTAATGCTCTCAGTCGAACAGACCCTGTAGCCTTTGAAACAGCTGCTTCATGTAAATCAAACCAGCATCTCAGACTCAGTCATTCATTTCATGTGGCGAAATTTGTAATCGCAAGAATGCAATTGACATTTTCTGGCTTTCCCACCCTCCTCCACCTCAGGAAGAGAAGAAGTGCTTTGTGTGCGACTCCAGTGAGTCCTACGATGAGAGCACAAATCATATCACCAGCCACAGAATTGACAATGTTGTGACCACGTTTGCCCCAAACCGCCTGAAGACTTGGTGGCAGTCGGAAAATGGTAAGTTTAGTTTTAGCAAAAAAACACCAACAGTTGTCTTCCTTCTTTTGTAGTTGTTTTACTTTTCATAACTGTACTGCTTTATTTGTTAGTCCATTGTTCAGTCATAGGCTCAAAAAACTATAACCGCCCTATAGTTCTCATGGGAAAATAGGACGGCTGAGTAACAAGGTCTTATTAGAGGGAACTCTCACTCCCTAGTTTGTCCATAAGTTCCTCTATAATCAGACCAATGGTTAGGCTTAAAACTTCAAAGGAGTTGGCTAACTGCTGACCAGTTAAGATAACAGCCTGCCTTTAAAATGTGGAATGACACTTTTTTCCCTTGGGAAAAGGTTTTTTACCTCAGGTACCTACAACTTTAATTATGCGGTTACACTTAAGAGTGTATTTCATGGCCGTTTTGGAAATATTTATCTGTGATGTGGGGTAAAATTGTGTAAATTAAACAGTTATTTTACACTGCATTTACTCAACATATAAAAACGATGTAATGTTAATTATTTATCAACGAAGCTATTTTGGAACTGACAAGGAGAGAATACTACTTCTGTTAATCAGCCAAGTGAGTGAGGCTATCAGTTGAAATGGCCAGTTAACCAGCCTGACTGATAAATCTGTCTATAATCTGTCTGCACAAGCATCTAGTCCAGCTGTAAAAAATAAATCCTACACGACATATGTTCCTCCATAAATGAGCAGAACAAGCAAAGAGAAATCCAGAGATTTACTGATTATTGCAGTATGAATGTGAGTATCATGAGCATGAATGTACAGAGACAGGAAACGAGGGCCGTGAATGCAACCAGAGAAGCCTGTGAATGTATAGTTTAGAGAGAGAGTTTGGCGTGGGAGGACAGAGTAGGAGTTACTCATTAGAAATACAGCAGCCAACTGGACAGACAAGCCTGGGAATACAGGGGTGACACCGACCTTCTGCTTACTGGAAGATATGCTCTGTTTATTCTCAGTTTTAACGTTTATAGACCTAGAAAGCAGTTTTTCACTAAAAAGCAGAGGTTCAGTGTAACTATATAGCATATACAGTCCAAAGTACAACTAGAGCTTGTCGTGTACAAGCTGCAGATGTTCCTGTAAAAATTATATTGAAAGCTACTCATCTTGCTCAAGTCTTAACAGTTTCACATACAAGAACTCCCACAAGACAGAAGTTAATTCTAAATTGTTTGAATAAATGGATACCAAATTGAGATCATTGCCAAAGTCTCCACCTTCTCAGATGTTTCTTCTGAGAAAATAATCACACACAAATTTCCTGTTGAATTTCAGGTATCTTGAATGTCACCAAGATGACCAATTTTCATGTCCAACTTTAATCTGAATGTCACCAATTTTCAGCAATTAAACATTTTAGATTTATATATGAACTCAAAATTGTTTGAAAAAACAAACTGTCTAAGATACGCTACATCTGAGCAGTAAAATGTTGGTTTGAGTGTAGGGTCAAAATAACTACATTATAATTTCTCTACTAGTTAAATTCACATACACACGAAAAAGTCCTTCAAAAATGTACCACTTGCAAATGTCAACATCCTTTGTTAAGCCAAAAGGCTTATCTACAAGTATAGTGTCAGCCGAGAGTTCTGAATGTTTCAAAAAGAAAAATTAATCAGACTGGATAAAACTGCTGGACATGTGAAAAGGTGCTACTGTTTTGTCACAAACCCTGTCTTTAATTTTTCTCTCAGGCTTGGAGAACGTCACAATCCAGTTGAACCTTGAGGCAGAGTTCCACTTTACCCACCTCATCATGACCTTTAAGGTACGTGTTAAAATGACACATGTTGGTCTATTGGGGTTGTGAGTTGTTATGGGGAAGGTGTCGCCACAGCCTCAAGCAGGGGTGAGATTTGAGATCGTTAAGCAGGAATGCAGGGGGTAGATGTGGATTTACTGGGAGGAGGGGAAGTGTGTGTAGGAGCTGTGGGAGGTCTGGGATAAACTCAGCTGTGCAGCCGACTGAGACAGCTGGAATGCTTTAGATAAAGATTCCATTTCAGCAGGATCTCACTTCAGCAATGCAGTTAAAAGACTTTGCCATTTTACACTTAAAATTGTTAAACCAGGGTCATTTTTTATCCTGGGGTAACATGATCTTTGATGATCTTGTTTCATGTTTCGCATTACACTGTACTCTGGATTTGGAATTAGTCTTGCCTAAACTTTGTCCTAACACTGGATTAAAAATGACATTTTAACATGGGGGTAAAAATGTTGACACAAGGCTAAGTGTTGTGTGGAAAGCACTTTAGGTTACGAAACATCTATTGCTTGTTTCTTTTCATTTACCCATTGGTTTAATAACTTTGTGAGGTTGCTTAACACTACATGTAGAAAGTTCAAGTCAAGTTTCTTCTCACTCCATGTTCACAATATTCTTTTGTCCACTTATTGCCAGACTTTCCGGCCAGCTGCCATGGTCATTGAGCGTTCAGCAGATTTTGGGAAGACGTGGCAGGTGTACCGCTACTTTGCTTATGACTGTGAATCCGCCTTCCCCTTCATTTCTCAAGGACCCATGACCAAAGTGGATGACGTTATTTGTGATTCACGCTACTCTGACATTGAACCTTCCACTGAGGGCGAGGTGAGTGACTGCAAAATAAACCCAGTGTATCATTTTCTGTTCTTTGGATTTCTAAAATGCTGGAATTTCCACTGACCCTTGTTTCTTTGGTTCTGAAGGTCATCTTTAGGGTTTTGGATCCAGCTTTTAGGATTGAAGATCCATACAGCCCCAGAATCCAAAGTAAGGACCACATACACAACAAGAAAAAACATATTTTTTGTAAAAAAATTTATGTAAGATATTAAGTAGCACTAATAGCCTAATAATCTAGTTACTGTAATTTACATTTCCCTATTTTAGACATGCTTAAGATTACCAATCTGAGGGTGAAGTTTACCAAGCTACACACACTGGGGGATAACCTTCTGGACTCACGTATGGAGATCAAGGAGAAGTACTATTATGCAATTTATGACATGGTTGTGAGGGGAAACTGCTTTTGTTACGGTCACGCGTCTGAGTGCGCCCCCATCGATGGAGCCGGAGAGGTCGTGGATGGCATGGTAAGTTTAAGACTCTGATGAAACATGGCACACAAAAGTAGTAGGTTAGTTAATAGTTAGTAGGGGTGGGGGAAACAGTCGGTTCACATATGAACCGTGAGTCTATCTTTAACCGAGTTAAATCGATTCTCAAATTTCAAAAACTTTTTAAATGGTTGTTAATAAAATGCTGTCAGAACAATGAGTGAGGCAACAAGCGATTCCTACCCCCAGTAATAGGTCTGCACGCAATATGCGCCTTCACAAATTACACACAGTTTGTACGCCCATCATTCACAAAGCTCTACAAAGCCCCCTCCCTGCTCATTTATTTTGTTCAAATACATTTTAAGATTAGTCACTTAAACATTATGAAAATTTTGTATTTGTAATTCATGTTTAAATTTATAGAGATAGTTTTTTTGTGAGTACTAACTTTTTGATTTATGCCCCAATTAAATTACTTTTTATGATGACCTTTTAAGTGGCTTTTTTACCCTCTGTTTGGTGGAAAACATCTCGCACACATTTCTCTTGGAAAGCAATAGTCTGAACTCACATGACAGTATACAGCTAACTCGGTTTGGATCTGTTTCACATTAGTATGAAAGAATGTGGACCGCTGTGTGGTTTCCTTTTGAATAGTTTACAGGACAAACATTCGTGTAGCAGAGGAAATGCTCACAAAGGCTTGATTATTTTGTGTTTCGTTCGAGCACAGCAATGTTCACGTACCATTTTATTGTGTTTCCTTTATGTTTACACAGGTATGTCTGTTTTGTGTGTTGTAAATATTGTGTGTTTTGAAACAAAAAAGGAAGACACAAAAGAAACAAGATTCCTGTTTTGTCTGGCTTTGCTTTTGTTTACAATTTGTCTGGAAGAGATGGTCTCAGTCCATTACCAGCCTTTACAAAAGTTATCAGAAGAAATTACATCTAGATCTAAGTCTCACTATGTTTATACACACAAATCACACTCTGTGGCACCGGTGTGGCACTGAAGTGACTCCAGATCAGCTGTAGGTACATTACGGTTCTCTAAAACCCACTTAGGCAGTGTATGTACCAGGGCTGGAGATTGTTTAAAGTAGACCAGATGCATCCAGTATAAACACTTCCTGTTGCCATCTGGTCTGGAGGCCGGATGTGTAGATCGTCCTGAGCAACTGTGTCTTTAGTCAGGGTTTCCGCTGGCTATGTCTGAGTTTTGCGTAAACCTTTTCACGGTCAGCTCCAGACTCAAGTGTTCCTCTATGTTTCTTTAGTTTTAAGGACCTAAAGCACATTTTAAGCATATCCTGTTTATCATTTTTGGTGGTTTTAAACATCCTGTTCCAAATACTACATTTACACGTATGCATTTGGAAGAGACTTATTTCCGAAGTCAAAGTATTAACCTTCTGCTTTTCTAGGTAATGGAACCTTTGACCTTATTTTGATAGCACCATGCTCTACCAACTGAGCTACAGGAACAATAAACACTGTTGATTAAGAAAACAAGAGTTGATTATATTACTGTTTTGTCTTCTTTGTGTAGGTTCACGGCCATTGTATGTGCAATCACAACACTATGGGACTGAATTGTGAGCGATGTCAGGACTTTTATCATGACCTGCCCTGGAGGCCAGCGGAGGGACGCAACACCAACGCCTGTAGAAGTATGACAATATCAACAACATGACAATATAAAAGCTACTTTTGATGCCAATAGACCTGCAGATGTATTTCCATTGTTTGCTCTGTACCAAATAGTGGCATGTTTTCCTTCTACTGAACTGGTGTTCAAAGAGCAAACATCTTTCACTCTGTCCTTCGTTTCCTTCTCATAAACTGAACCAAATAATCTGGCTAGCTGCCAGATATGCTATTAGGCTCTGAACACACATTAACTAATGTAACTTTTTCTGTTACACTTCACAATTCCTGAACTATAGCAGCACATTGCCGTCAGGAGCAAAGAATTGCAAAATGTCACTATAACGTTTACATTTTAAGTACCTCAGTATCTTTTTTTGATACCAATACACCACACAACATCTTTCTCGTACCTGTACCATAATGAAAGGAATATAGTATCTAAACAACATCAAAAAAGAACAACAAAAGGTGAAAAAAGGTTTATTTGTATAAAAGGATTTTTTAAAAACTATTTGTATAGTGGTGTTCACAAGCATATTTTTTTGTAGTTTTACAGAAAATGCAGATTTGGTAACAGAAACATGCATTTCCTGAAAAGATGCTTTGAAACAATATACTTGTGAAAAGTTGCAATATTAATAAATGTGAATTGAATTAAAAATCCTCACATTTATGTATCGGTTTGTTTTCCTTGCTTTTTTTACAGAGTGTAACTGTAACCTTCACTCGGACTCCTGTCACTTCGACATGGCCGTTTTTCAGGCATCTGGCAACACAAGCGGCGGCGTTTGTGACGACTGCCAGCACAACACTATGGGCCACAAGTGCGAGCAGTGCAAGCCTTTCTTCCACCAGCATCCGGAGAGGGACATCCGCGACCCTAACATCTGCGAACGTACGTGTCCTCTCTCATTTCCTCTGGGATTTTTGTCTTCAGACATGTGATTCCCCTCTACCTGTCTGGTCTAGTTTGTAATGTGAATCTGTTCCAGCTGTTTCTTTGTTCATCTCTGCTCAGATTTGTGTGTTTGTGTGTGTGTTGGGGGGGGGGTGGATTTGAAACACCTGGCCTTTGAAGTGGTCCACAACTACGTTGTTAAGCTCTTGCAAAGCCACACGTGTCTAAAGTTTCACGCTCGCCTTTTGTTGTGGTGGCTGAGGTTTCTTATTGCAAGCTCTTTGACCGCAAAGCAGACATGCAGTTTGTGAATTCCACTGCAAACAATTGTTGTGCTAGTACTATTGCTAAACATTTTAAATTCTATTTACTAGTTAATATACCTAAAGCATTATTGCTATAAGTAAAATAAAAGTTACAATTAAGTTAAATACATTACATTTTTGTTTACAATTTTAAAATTTTTATGTATTTGTTCACATTTATTTTTTTTACATTTCAAATTTTTATATAATTTTTTTAACAGTAAGTACTGCTCCATTTCTTAGTTCTTAGCTGTTCCTTCCATTGTCTTTAAATATGCTGCTTAAATTTTTTTTTCCAGCCTGTAACTGTGATCCAATTGGCTCTCTTAATGGGGGAATTTGCGACGCGTTGACGGACGTGTCACTCGGTCTGATCTCGGGTCAGTGTCGCTGTAAGCCCAATGTGGAGGGAGAGCGTTGTGACCAGTGCAAACAGGGCCATTACGGACTCAGTGAAGATCCTTTGGGATGTCAGCGTAAGTTGAGATTCTTTTAAGTGGGAATAATTGAAATGAAAATAGTTTAAAAAATACAATAGTGTTTGAATAATGTAAGGGGCTTACCTATTTAGCAACAATAACTTGTTCAATAACTTGAAATTGATTTCTTATTTACCCAGCATGCACTTGCAACGCTTTGGGGACAGTACCGGGCGGCAGTCCCTGCGATACAGACTCAGGAAACTGCTACTGTAAGCGACTGGTCACTGGACGAAATTGCGACCAGTGTCTGGTATGTGTTCTACTATATTTCATTACTAATTTCATTTGTAATTACTGTTTTTGCAATTGCTTAATGTCAGAAAACACAAAATGCGTGCTCCCGTGCCTTTAAGAAGTGATGTTTTTGCTTCTTGGGAGGTCTGTAATGAACACCCTGGTGTTCAAAGACTGTTTAACAAACCCTCTCTCACTCTCTCTCTCTCTCTCTCTCTCTCTCACATACACAGCCTCAGCATTGGGGGCTCAGTAACGACATGGATGGCTGCCGACCATGTGACTGTGATCGTGGAGGTGCCATCAACAACAAGTGAGTTAATATTCCACTCCAAATAAAATGAGCTTGACTCTGAACAGGCCTGCCTGACTCATTCATTCACACACAGTTTTCATTATTGATGGTTTTGGTAAAACACCACTGTTACTTTTGTTTGTAGATTTGACCACAAGTATTAAAATTATTAAAATTATTGTGTTGTTTCTCTCTTCCTGGACTGTTTGTGCTACAGACGTGAACGATACCTTAAATCACAATGATTGTTGTGGAGAGATGTGATTATTATTTTTCTAACAATCCTTATTATGGCTTTCGTCTGGAAGATGATAAAATGAGTAACCATAAAAATCCTTTAGTCTTACATTATAAAGGGACACCAGCAGAACCTACCCACCCAGAACCCACTATCAAACACATAGCAATGCAACTTTTGTATGAGAAAGTTACTATTCACAGTTGGAGAAAAATGTAATTCCTTCTGCTAATAATACACTGTCCTCTAAGTAAGTTGTAATCAGACTATTGGGAAACGTTTGGCAAGAGTCCTGAAGTAACAAAGAAATAGATGTTTCCTCATCTCAAATTAAGTCTTGGCCCTGATTTGGTCCAGTGAGAACCTTCATTCATATGGTTTACAAAGACAAGCTTTATCTGCAGTCCAGCAAACCACTGGATGTTGTTTCTCACAGTCTTTGAAGTTCACTGGCGTGTGTCAGCTTTGGGTTTTGCCTCTTGAGCTATTGTTCTCCAGATCTTTCAGAAGATCCATCTAAATCTCTTTGATGTTTCTTTTATTTCCAGTTGTTCTCCTGAAACCGGGCAGTGTCAGTGCCGTGAGCACATGTTCGGCAGACGCTGCGACCAGGTGGAGTCTGGCTTTTACTTTATCGCATTGGACCACTACACATATGAAGCAGAAGATGCCAAGTTTGGACCTGTAAGTCTCATTACTGTCATCATAGTAGTTTACGCTTGTCCCGAGTCCACGATTATTTGAAGGGTTAAACTAAATACTTGATTTTTTTCCATGTAGGGTGTGACGGTTGTTCCAAGAACTCACCCTCAGGACAGATCCCCTACTTGGACCGGTATTGGTTTTGTGAACGTTCCGGAAGGTGCCTATCTTGAATTCAGCATTGACAACGTCCCCTACTCAATGGAGTATGACATCATCATACGCTACGAACCTCAGGTAACATCCTCCACATTTGTGTGGTAATTAAAGGACTAGTTCACCTAAAAAGAAAATTCTTCCATCATTTACTTACCCTTCAACATTTTTATGTACTTTTTCATTTATTTTTGTTTTTTTGAAGTAGAAAGGCTTTAGTGATGTAAACTTCTAAAACAAAAGTCACCTGGACAGACATGTTTCATCAGGCTTGTACTAAGCTATACTGTATGTAAGCAGATACTTTTACATCATTGCATTACATCACATTCTTGTCTTTTTATGATGTTCGCAGTTGCCAGAGCAGTGGGAAGAAGTGTTGATGACTGTGATCAGGCCTCGCGTCATCACCGCTGACAGTCGCTGTGCCAACACAATGCCTGATGATGACAACCAGATGGTGTCTCTGCACCCCGGTTCCAGGTATGAATTTACTTCACAGTCACTGTACATGTGTGCTTTGCAGATCAGGCATTCCCAGAATGCATTGCAGCAGTAAAAAAACGAATCACCAATCAAATCACAATTGTTCCGTATATTTCTTTGCTGTTTACTTTTATGCTTTATTAGAGCTGATAACCTAGAAAAATGCTAATGTCAAATTCCTCTCAAATTGAATAATTAGAGGGCCTTGAGTCTCCTGTTTGCTCCATATGAGGAATTTGTGGGTCCATTTCAGTTAGCATGATTACAAACAAATGTTGGTACTTCAGTTAGTAGTTCAGTTTAACTGGATTCTCCTGGTTTTGCCCATCAGGTATGTGGTGCTGCCCAGGCCTGTGTGCTTTGAGGAGGGGTTGAACTACACCGTTCGTTTGAGTCTCTCTCTATACTCGGCCCTCAGCGACATTCAGTCTCCATACACGCTCATCGATTCTGTAAGTTCCATTTATTGTCATATCAGATGAACCCTCTTGATTGTGTTTGAATCCTCAAGCCATAATTGGTTGGATTTGATCCCGTCCCCCAGATCGTGCTCATGCCACACTGCAAAAACCTGGACATTTTCTCTGGTTCTGGATCGGAGGGAGGGGATGTGGTGACCAACAATGCCTGGGAAACCTTCCAGCGGTACCGCTGTCTGGAGAACAGCCAAGCTGTGGTGAAAACCCCCATGACTGATATCTGCAGAAATTACATCTTCAGTGTGTCAGCCCTTCTGCACCAGGGAGTTAAAGGTACATCTGCATGCACACACATTAATTTGTGATTAGTTTACTGTGTAGCATTTTTAGTGGTGTTTGCTAAGGCTAGCACTGCTGCTGCTGTTGATAGTTAAGGCCTGTTCACACCAAGGGGGATAATTAGCAAAAACTATATTAGTGTCCACACTAAAAATGGTTGTGATGTTTATTCTAAGATTGTAGTTTCAGTTGAAAAGATCTTTTTATTTAGCAAAGAAACAGGCAGAATTAAAAAAACAGACGCAGGTATATGAAATCCTATATGAAAGTTATCATCCTTGGCGTGAAAAGGGCCTTTAGGGATCGGAACAAACTCCAAACCCTAAATATTCAACTTCAGTACATAATACAGTAGATAATCTGTCCGTTTTGTCCTGTGTATTTGTGTGATATTACGTTTCAAATCGATGATTCAGTTTCGTCTGGTGGAAGATAAATTAGACTCACGACTATTTATAAACCAGTGTTTTGATGCCAATTTCCCCCTAAATTTGATCATTGCTTTTCACCTTCTTCAGTTAAAGCACACACACATATTAAACCTGTCAACACTGCGTGACATTGGCTCCATTCTCTAACCACACAAGCATCTCCGTTCCCCTTCATGAAAGTTGTCATCTTCGTTCTGTCATCATTCATTCATTTCCCTCAGTCTTCTGTCTGTCTGTCAGTAGAGGGGCCTTCCTGCCTCATGTCAGAGCTTGTAAAGCGGCCCCGGGCATAATTACAGCACCTTGCATGTTTCCTGTCTGATAGTCTTCCAACACGACACATTTTGTCAGCTGTCAGCGCAAGAAGAAAAGCAAAAGATGTGGCTGGAGGCGCAAAGGACGAAAACTTTGCTCACTGTAAACATCACTGTAAAAACATGCAGTTTTAAACTGCAGTCAGGCTAGCTTTAAAGAGCTGTAGCTGCCTATCCAGCTAACAAGTTTAGGTTGTGAATGTTTCTGTAACGTTTCCATTAAGTAATCAAAATGAAACAAATTTTATTTTGAAAGTTTAGGAATGTTCAAAGCGTCCATTTTTTTTGTCATTGTATTAACATTGTTGCTTGGTTATAAGAATGTTATTCAAACATTTTTAAATTTGTAACTTTTTAAAACGTTCCACTAACGTTACTGTGTTAACATTTTTGATGACTTTGAGAACTTTTAGATAACGTTAGCCAATATTGTGAGAATGTTTTTGTTAGCTGGGTAGGGTACTAGTTGCTAAAAAAATATATTTTTAGAGAAAATAATTTAATTAAAAATGCCTTTATCTGGCACACAAACAGTTAGTGTTTTGAATAACTGTTAAATAAATCTCAATTAGGGTAACATTACAGTTGAACAGATAGCTGTGAGCGAACAACCAAAGTATATTTTATACTTAACACCCTAATTTAAATAAGTCATAAAACATAATGATGATGGACAGCATTTAATTAAATAATTCACTATGAAAAGAATGGCTCTATTTGCTCTTGTGTAAAAGTTGTAAATGTACATTATAATAGGACCAAAAAAACAAGGAAACAATGTCACAATGTGCACCGATAACTTTGTCACTAAAAATCACCTTGTTTTTTCTTAGGTGTTTCAGGGTGAGACATTTACTAAGTCACTAGGTGAGACAGGCAGGTGTGTGTACTTGCGGCTTTAACTCTGAACTTCAGTGGCTTTGTGGTGAAGTTCAGTAATTTAGTTCAGTTTGATTTATGAGTTGTGTGCAGACACCAGAGAGGCTAGAGGTGTTCTGGGTTCGAGCCAATGTTAAAATCTGCACAAGCTCCAACCTGCTGAACATATAAAGATATGAGTGATGCCAAAGAAACATGAAAAGTTTTCCGCAGGGGCTTTTATTCACATGAACTGATGTTTCTTTAAGCTGTTGTCAGTGAAATGCTTGAAATGAAAACAATTTTTTTCTAAAAGAAAAGGTGGAAATAAAGTATGAAATTTCTAAATTAAAAAAAAATAATTGAAAATATAAACTGTATTTTTTTTTTAGGCCTTTACATTTCTTTATGTTTCTTTCTTCTCTGTGTTTCTGTCAGTGTGTCAGTGTGACCCTCAAGGGTCTCTCAGCACCGTCTGTGACCCGAGCGGTGGACAGTGCCAGTGTCGAACCAACGTGGTCGGCCGAAACTGCGACAAGTGCGCCCCAGCCACCTTCCTGTTCGGGCCGCAAGGCTGCAGACGTGAGGCTAATTATTAAATCACTGTCTATGAGAATTCTTTTGAATATGTCAATATCTTTTTGTCTTTCTTCCTTTCCGGTTATTTTATTCTGGTCTGTTTCTTGTTCATTAGCCTGTGACTGTAGCCCTGAGGGGTCTGTACATGCTTTCTGCCACGAGGCCACTGGTCAGTGTTCGTGTATTCCTGGAGCATACGGGCGACAGTGTGATCGATGTCTGCCTGGACACTGGGGGTTCCCCAACTGTCGGCCCTGCACATGCAATGGCCACGCGGAGCAGTGTGACCCCCACACTGGACAGTGCCTGTCCTGCCGGGACCACACCGCTGGCCACAACTGCGAGAGGTTTGTGACCACCAGTTTTTTTAACAGCAGCATTTAAGGTCTAAACAATGTTCCTTCTAATTATTTTATATATCTATAATTAATTTATCCTCAATGGCCACAAAAAGTGCTGTATACTCAACTTATAATCGATGCAGTAAGAAACACAAATGTTGATTGGTTTAAGTTCTGTGACAGTAACCTAAAATGTCTTCCATAGGTGTTTGAACGGCTACTATGGTGACCCCGTTCTGGGCTCTGGAGACCACTGCCGCCCCTGCATGTGCCCCGATGGACCCGACAGCGGGCGTCAGTTCTCTGGCGCGTGCTATAAGAGTATGGACTCTGACCAGGTGTTCTGCGTCTGTAACCAGGGTTATAAAGGTACCAGACATCTAGTTTGAGAACTGTAAAATACTTTTATGCAAAAACTTGTGGTGCGAGGTGTAATTTTGTGACATGTATCAGTGGTTGATGTTCAATGGCCTTTTTTTTTCGCCGGCAGGTGCCAGGTGTGAAGAGTGCGCTCCTGGTTATTATGGAAACCCACACGAGGTGGGCGGAGAATGCCGACCCTGTCAGTGCAATAACAACATTGATATGATGGACCCCGGCTCCTGTGATGCCCGTACGGGTGCCTGTCTTAAATGCCTGTATCACACGGAGGGCGAAGGCTGCAACCGGTGCAAACTCGGTTACTACGGTGATGCGCTTACTCAGAGCTGTAGAAGTAAGTGTTTGAAGGTTTATAAACCTGTATTTGAACATAGAATTCACAAAGAAACAAGTATGTTTTTTATATTTATTATTGTATGAATTTGTATATACTGACAAATTTTGTTCAATATAGCTATTACTTGTTGCCAATAGCCACTTTTTCAAAACAATCACCATTGGGCTCAGTACAAGGCAACCGTGTCTAGTGTATGTACAACTTTAGAGTACCATGAAAATCCCATAGGGACATAATTAATCTATATTATTCTATCAATATATCATATACCAATAAATGTACCATTACTTGCATTTTATGCCCCAAAACATAAATTTAATTCATGTAAAGAAAAGATTGTTCAGTGAAATCTTGTATAAAAAAAATCTAGTAAAAACTGACTTGTATTGGCCAATGCTAATATGGTCGATATATCTTTAGGATAAGTTTCAAATGTTTTCTTCTTGACTTTCTCAGAGTGTGTGTGTAACCACATGGGCACTGCTGAGGAGACGTGTCCCTCTCCGGGTAACTGCAACTGTGATTTAAGCAGTGGCCAGTGCCAGTGTTTGCCCCATGTGGTGGGTCAGAACTGTGATGCGTGCGCTCCGGACACCTGGAACATGGCCAGCGGGGAGGGCTGCGAGATTTGCGACTGCGACCCCAATCATTCCTCCAGCACTTCCTGTAACGAGGTCAGACCTGAGACACAACTGGAGTGTTTGATACAGCGATGAAGCGGAAACCGCCGATTATGACTGACTTGTGTTTTTTCCTCTGTGCTGCAGATCACTGGCCAGTGCTCCTGTAAACCCGGATTTGGTGGCAGAACCTGTCGGGAGTGTAAAGAACTTTTCTGGGGGAACCCTGAGGTCAAGTGCCACGGTGAGTTAAAAATATATCACAGCAAAAAACTTCAAGTTATAATAGTCGAGTTATACTAATCCTTACAGACAAAAACGTTTAACCTCAATAATGTGACAAATTAAACACAAAGAGAATATTCAGTGGGGTGGGACTTGTTTTTATCCAATAGGATTTCGCTATTATATTATTGGTTTAATTTTTTTTTACTTATAACACAGACTTGATTACATCAGGAGAAAGTTGTTTTGAAAAAATTTTGAAAAAATGGTTTGCTTTTGAATAACGTGCACTGATGAATCACGTACAATAAGACCAAGAACATTTATTGTGAAAGTGAATGGGATAAATTCTGATATCATGTTGTCTTTAATGGTTGTCACTGCTGGACATATAAGAAACCTGAACACCACTTTTCTGACATCTCAGATAAACAAATGTTAGCTTTATTTAATAGCCCAAACCTCAAAAACAGTAGGCAGCCCATTTCATAGGAATGCGTTGGGGGTTGTAGCTCCAGCAGAATGGAAAAGCCCCCGGCCAGCTCTTTGATTTGTCCCAGATGTGCGTGACCATGACGAGCACATGGGGGGATCTGTCGACGCCTTCCAATATCCTCTCCACTCCCACAATGCACCTTTGTATTCTGGGGTTTCTCCCTTTATGGGGATTAATGTCTGACGCAACATTTCTCCACAGAAAGAGTTTCTTTGTCGCCTTTCTGACTGTATCTGCTGGTGTCCAGACCATAACTTTGACAATCCATTTGAACTCAAACTCACAATCACATAAGCACACAAGAATTTTCAGGTGTTTTGCATGTCTTGAATCCATAGTTTTCATGTTTTTGGTGGGGTAACATTCAGTAGGATCATCTGCTGGTGCTCCTCAGAATCAAATTCAGTACTTTAAGAACTTCTGACCTACCAGCAGCATCTCCAAAATGTTGTAAGGCTTCAAACTCTGTCCTGTATGGAACAGTTTTGTCATTGTTTATTCATCCTTATGACATTTTAAATCCAAATTAGATCCACATCCTTTCCAAGCTGTGGTGAAATAGAGGAATGTCATGAAAGCTATTTAAAGTGAATAGCTTACACAAAGCTATTGGCACTTCTTCAGAAGGTTTAAATAAAGTGTACAGGTCATGCAGACATCTTGGTGGCCATTTTGGAGCAACATGAGCACGAGTAAACAATGGCAAAATTTGTGTGACTATCACTTTAATAATTTACTTCAGGCATTTGGTCTTAGAAAGGGCAGGTTCTGGCTTCTCTTTGAGCTAAAAAAGCTGTGTGCTGACAGAAATCTTCCCTCCCTCCGTTTGTTTAGAGAGACCTGATAGAGCAGGAAGCCCCCCCGTGTCCCTCTTAGATCCAGTTACCCCTCTATAACCCGTCTGTTGACTCGCCCTCAGTGTGCTCTTCCTTCTTCCAACACAGGAATGGGAATTTGTTTAGCTAAATCTGTTGAAATGTGTGTTTTGTGGTTTCCTGTTAAACACTAGCTTAATCGATAATAATCCCTCGAAATCTCAAGATTACATTTTTGTCTAACTGAGATTTTGTAGGTTGTGGTTAAGCTTGCATGCTTCTCATTTATCAAACACACACAGGTAACTTGATAGTTACACTATCAAACTTTTTGGGAGTAGAACTTCATATCATATAATTCTTATTTTTAGTCAATGAAGCTGTTGTCCAGTAAAAACAACAAAGCAAAACTGAGCAAAAATATTAAGGCTTATTCTTTACACATTACAAAATCAATTTATCACATATAACGCAAGCAAGCACTTATCAAACACTAACAAATTAGCTTAACATGTTGAAATGTTTATAGCTACATATCTGTATAGTAACACATTCAGTTCAAAGGTTTATTGCTGCCATAAAAACGCATGTGTGTATATGGTGTGCCTTCAAATCTACATACATGCACATAGTATGTTTATAGCCAAATGTGGCTTGTTCCACCTTGTGGTTGTTTCAAGAATATTAAACCATACTTTCCAACAATTTTTACAGCAGCTTTTGCTGCTACAAAATATATTCCAGCCTAACAGTTAAATGTCATCGTTCCTCGCAGGCCTAAAACTCCTGCCAAAGGAATGTTAGCAAATGTAGTTGCGTTTCAACACAGCTAGAAGTTTCCGCCCTCGCCTATTTACAATAATCTGATTTCCGTGGTGATGGAAAACAGATGGGGGGGTTCCAAAAGTGTGGCTTGTTTAGGAAAGTTGGGCTATAACTCTTCCTTTAGATGAGACTTTTATTGTTCAACAATTTTCAGACGTGAAAATGTCCCAGACTCTTACATTAAAAGAGGGTCTGAGACATACGTAGGAACCAGAATATATATATTTTATGTTATATGTTCCATATATTT